>CAWVNZ010000232.1:0-83453 GCA_963930735.1 Dioctria linearis
ATTTTAGAGTATTTCCGCCATTGTTCTTCTCTTTCTGTCTGAAATTTCTCCCAAGTATCTGTATACAATTTCAGTCCGCGTAGACATGACCAGAGCGCCTTCGAATCGTAGCGCACATGGACTGGTGCAGCCCATGCTTGTATATTGGTATGTATGTATGTACCGTTCTAGCTTATAAAATACTCGCAAATAATTGTGCGGTTTTTGCTTATGTTGTAAAACTTTTCAGCAGCATCAACATAACCAAGATGTTAACGCATTTGTTGCAACAGATCCGCCTTCGGTACAGATGTACTTCGGCGTATGAACAAATAATGTAACGTTTCATAAATTTCTCCATTATCTGTTGAGAAATTTCTTAAGAATTTTCTGATTCTTACGTACGTATGCATCCAAATGTTGTTGTTGAAGACCGTCTGGTATTGTGTGATAGCAAACTGAATAGGATTCGATTTAAAAGAGCTATCGTACAAAGGAGTTTTTATGTGAACGCCACGTAAACTATTATATGTCTGGTCAATTCTGTATCTCGACTTGCTGCCCTTCACCAGAGCGTGAAAGTATTCGCCAAATTTAATTTCTCCAAAAACATCGACCTTCCATGCGTCCATCAATTCATAATGAATATAAATCGACATTTCCACGGAAAGTGCCGACATTTCTTAACGCACGAATATGTTGTTGTTGTTGTTATCTATTTCTTCTGAATGGGTCCGTTTTGGGGGTCCGGGGTTACTCTCCACACAAAGATGAGTGAGGACGAATGTGTAATTAACATTGTTATATTCTAAGTTGCATGTCTATTAATTTTAGGCAATCAGTCTGGAAAAATGTATATCAACATTTTTTCACAAAATTAAAAATCCGAATAAAAAAGTAAAAATAAAAGCTCAAATCTTTACTACTGCAGCATTATTTCAATGGATAGCATAAGGACAGTGAGAATTTTGACAATTTTTCATTTATTGTTGGTTATAAAAGTAGAATTATTTTATTTTTACAGAAATTACTTATTTAAAAGCTTTTGTTTGTAAAACTTGACATTTTTTTATCACAATCGCACCTTTTTTCGGGTAATTGTATAGAAATTCTTTTGTAGTTTACTTACCTTAAATATGTAGGGCACTAAATCGGTGTGTAAAGTCAAAAGTATGCAAACCCTAGTGTTTCAGTGATCTGATTATCTGAAAACTTATTAACTTTTAATGAAAATTTTTCTTTTGTGTAATTAGATCAGCACAATAAGATTAATAAATACTTAATCGTTTTTCTCCACTTCAATTTATTACTCTCTGAGAAATCAGTAGCACATAATTATATACCAAATCTTGTTATCTTTTGAAGATATCTGATGTGATTCAGAGTGATAACGATAATTGATCGTGTTTTTTTTGTAAATTTTGGGGGAAAATATTATGTAAATTTTGTACAATTATACATACAATAATATTCTATCTTGTAATTTACATATTTGTGTAATATTTGATCTGAGATCAATCGATCAGTGATACTGTGAAATTTTTGTAAATATTTGTCCTAGATTTAAGATTGTTAAGAATTTTTATTTTTAACGATTCTAAATCAAATAAATAAATACGCAAATAATGTCGGCAAGATTGACTTGTTCGAAAAGAAACAGAGTTGAAGCTGAGATGATATTGTCAACGTATAGCTAAATTGATATAGAATTCACAATATCATGGAAACTGGTTACAAAATATTCATTGAATTAGTAAGTATTCCTTCGTCTGTAATGTTCCCATAAATAAACACAACCAAAGATATAACTTCCCGTTCTTGTTTAAGTACGAGTGATTTTATTAATTGCCACATAGACTTTTGGTCCTGTGCTCAAGCCTGTCATAAACTGTCATTTTATCACTACATCATTCTGTTGAATTATCGCGTCTAGAATTAGTGTTATCCTTTACCTTAAAATTTCAACTGGCATTGGCATTTACAATATCTCGTCCCAGCAAAGGGTGCTCTTGTCCTAATATGTCTCCATATAATTTGCTCACTAATCTGTTCTATCGGTTTATTAAGACTGAAACATAATTGGAGTTTTCACCCAGCTTTATCGCCAGCTTACTTCTAAAGCAGAATAGAACATAACTGGCTGTTTGTTGAGCTCCAATTTCCGTAAGGCTGGTAGTTGTTCTGAAGCAAGGGGCTGTTTATAGTCGCCTTGCTCCGTAGTATCTGTTAGTGTGAGCACTGAGTCTCCACTTTCAGATTCTTTCGTTTCCATTCGGGAGCATTGGATTGCATCCGTTACGATCATATTGACTTGAATGATTACATAAATCACTTCTTAAGCGCAATAGGTGCCTGCCAAGGGCAGGCGAACCTACAAAATATTGAAGAAAATCACAAACAACTTTTTGCCACACATGGAATAGCAAATCGTTCAGTCCATTGTTATAAGTCAGTGGTGAGCACTCATCCCTTGTTGGACGACGTTACACGTAAGAAGTTCTATCCGCTAACCAAAATACCACTCATTGTATCCCAAAGCTGCCTGTGTAATTACGACAGCTTACTGCAATAATTGATTGCTTTTGGCACAGTCAAATGAACAGCTGTCTGCCAGTGGAACTAAACACTTTGGGCTGAAGGTGGTCACCAGTCTACTACAGAGAATGTAGCTTTATTTTGTATTTGAAAAAAATAGAGGTCGACCACATTTTCCAGAAAAATGAACTGTTGTATATTTGAATAGGCGATTGAGTAAAACCTCTCCCAAAAACTTTCAAAATCCCATCCTTCTTTCTACTCCTGAAGATTTACTGATTCCCGCCGTAACATTTGAGGGGCTCAAAGGCAAAGGGGTACAAGTAGCATTTTGTTAAAAATTGAGATAAGTGCATAAATGTAAGCTAGATATACTCAAAATATTAAAGGCAACGATATATAACTAAATTCCTATCCCATGCTGTTTTATAGCAGCCAATATTTCAACGATTTACAAGTACGCTTTTATGTTCATACGAACTTCTTACAGGGGGGTATAACTGATTGCAAGAGATTAAATTTTTACTTTCTTACTAAACCAAAAACCTCCCAACATTATGTTAACCACATCTAAAATTATTAACATATAAGGATTATTTTTAATATAATTACAAAAAATTAAGTCTTTAAACAGAATTTAGGATATTCAAAACTTTAAAGTGTGAAAAATGTACTTGTCCCCTTTGCTTTTGAGCCCCTCATTTTTGATAGACTCGATCAAAACCATCGATTAACACATAGCTTTGAAATGGCCACAAGAGGTCCAGGCCCTCTTTATCCATGGAGGAGAGCCATTGCCCCAAAAAAGATTTGAGGAAGTTATTGATGTTTTTAATTAGTAACAATTTAGGGAAAACTAGTTTATTTCTATATAGACTGCATTTTTAGTGAACAAAAATTATTTTTTTATCTTAGTGGTAGGTAAATAAATGATAAATATGAGTTTTATAAATACATTTTCAGCATTTACACATAGTCGCGAAAGTATTATAAGCTAAATTTAAAAAGACTAGAAAATTATTATATATTACATCTTTACAACCTATTCTTATTAAGTTATGTGTGTGTGTGTGTGTGTGTGTGTGTGTGTATGTATGTATGTGTGTGTCAGGATTTCCAATTTATTTATACCCACTGAAGTTTTTGCTACGACTTTTTTGTTGTTGATAATAGCGGTGTACTTTCAGCAATCGTTATCACTTTGGGATCGGAAGTACTAGGCTCTCGTTGGCGATGTGACTCTTGCCAAAGCATTCGTTGACTTTGTGCTAATTTAACACCTTTTCTTTCAACCTGAAAAAAAAGAGAGAAAAAAATTTAAAAAAACAAAATCTCCCACAATCGAAATATTTTTTCTTTGTTTGACCTGTTTCTGATGAACCGCATGCAGGAAAATAGTACTAAAGCACATTTCCGCAGTAGTTACGTCGGTAGGAGTTTTATCGAATAGATTTAATCCATAAAGGCTGAAATTATTTCGATATTACAAAGTACAGTAATGGCATGTTTATATTTTAGTACCTATATAAAAGACCACCATTTGGTCCTTCAAGCCGTCCTTCAGTTTTTCCTACTCTCAATTTTCTAGCACTTTTCATCATGCTATGTGACAAAGAAGCCTCATTCCTCTTGCCCGCTTCTTCATCTTCACTTTCATTTTCTTTTATATCATGCAGATATCCTCCTCTTGCCTTCCCGTCCAAAGGCATCGAAGATGTTTCACCAATATTTTGATGAAGCATTTGCTCAAAATCGTATCCATGGCTTATACCAGGCGATGGAGACAATCGAACCCCGCTGGTATGAAGTAAATTTTGGCTTTGTAGAATTGACTGAGCAATTGATGAGTACTGCATATATCAAAAGAAAGAAAAAACAAAGCAAATTAAGATTGCCATAAATTTCAATGCCCTGATTACTTACTTCAACGCCTAAACTCCCAAAAGACATTAAACTCTCGGACATTGCCGTATTAGTACCGGCATTTTTCGTTCTTGCTTTAGTTTGCATGAGATCGTGTAGAGCATGCTCCTTGATTTCTTTCATAAATTGTTTAGCTTCGGTAGGCATTTTCCATTCTGGATTTGTTAATGTAAAATGTATTAATGATAATTCGGTTTTTCCATTTTCTGCTTGTTCCATTTGCTTTGGAATGTATCGCTTTTGTAGATCAGCCATTGACTGTATATTTTCAATAGCATCTGGTAGCTGCCAATCTGGATTTCCATGTTTTCGTATATCCATTAACGCAAACGAGCATACATTACCGACTCCAACCACATGAACAGTGAAACTCCTAAAAAAATCTACGATTTCTAAGGCTCGTGGCCTAAAGGAGAAATATAAAATAATTGGTGTCGTGATTGGACTGAGAACTTCTTGTAATAGGTGAGTCTAAAACGAAAAGATAATGTTATAACAGGAAACAAATGTTGTTCGTAGTAGTTGTTGCTTGTATTATGTACCCATTTAAATTGGAAGAAATGTCCAAATTCATTTCGGACCTTATTTGTGTGCGCTAAACCTCTCCATTCTGAAGGCATGTAATGCACGTGAGCTAATACATTTGTCATCAGTTCTTCTGGTATGAATAGCTGATTTTCGTTTGGTATTAGAACACTTAAAACAAGAAAATTTTTTATTTATTTTTTCCTAAATAACATAATCAGCAATAGAAGCAATGAGAAAAAGAAGAAAATACTTACGCACATGCAACTGCTATAGCTCCTGCAATTGCAAAAACTGTAATGACATGTTCTACTTGAAAAACATGTTCCTCATATATTCCAAATACTAGAATAGGTGCAAGAATACCTCCGCATAAAAATAATCCATTTCTGGTAAGAGAAAAATGTTACATTTACATCAAATAAATAAACAAATCAATGGCGAAATGGTCATAAATATACACATAAACACTTACTTGGCAAGAACAGTCCCGATTGGTGACGAAAATGAATTCATATATTTTTCAGCATAGTCGTAGCCACGATTTAGACGTGCATTTAATTCATGATCTAATTCATTGAAGTGGCGCAAAGACAATCGACCGTAATTGGACCACATTCGAACTCCAAGCATGCTTGGCTCTTTCCTTAGTACCTTTTGAAAATAAAAAAATAAATGTTTTTAAATTCCTTTTTTTCGCGAAAAGAAAGTAGTTCTAAAAAGAATGCAGTTTAAGTGTAAACAAATTTTCTTCTTGGGTACTGACATCGCTACTTAACTTTCCTTAACTTAACTTTCCGAGTAAATCAATAAGGAAAAATGAGTGCCTTATGCTGTTTTTGGACTGTATGTCTGCCCATCCACCAATAGTGCTTAACAAGTTCTGAGTGAAACCCAAAATTAAATAATTCGAATTTCGTGGGAATTACAAATTGAGGTCCTTAATTATTCTGCATGTAAAAATTTTTGTAAGAGTAAAAATATTATGGGATTATTCTAATAAAAATTTGTAAGGAAAAAGAGAAATTAAGGTGAAATTGAGGTTAAACTTTATTCACCTGTTACTTCAATTAATTATTTAAAATCTGCATATGGGTCATTCCATAGCAAATCGACTGGATTTCAAACCGAAAGTCACCAATTTTATTGTTTTATTGAAAGTGAAGCAATTATGATGAGATAAGAATTCTACTACGCTGCTTAAATTAAAGAACTGCCGCGTTTTGGTCTGCTGAATTATATTAAAAAAATAATAAATTTGGTTCATGGTCTATAGCTTATTTTAGAGAGAAAAGTTCAATGTTTCAGTAAAAATTATATAAAAATGCCTTTTATAAGAAAACAAATTAAAAATAATAAAAATATCCCTTATCCTTGAATATCTCAAAATGTATCCTTAATTTTTGTTATTTAAAAAAAAAAAATATTAATCCTCATATGTTGTTAGTAAATTGTTAAATTCTCAATTTGGGATCGCAATGGGTTTGACGAAGAGATCTTTTTCATCAATAGATGTCTGGTTATTATTGGAAAAAAATTACTTAAAAATTTCTTGTTATCCTTGTTATCCCATAGAATTTTTACACCAAGGACATAATTTTCTTCTGCTTCTTAAATGTGATCCGTAACAGTCATTTACAATAAAAAGAGAATTAACTCAATATCTGCTTGAAATGCATTGCAATTCACATTATGGCCGGGAAATAATACATTTAAAAAGTTGCATATCTTATATTTGCTTATTTGTAAAAAAATCATTTCGGACAATACTATAGAGTTGTAATGCACTGCAATAGCTGTCTTCCTGCCACAGATAGAAAACTGAGAAGGAAATGAACATTTGAAACGCTCTTACTTCATTTTACTGAGGAACAGCCCAACCTATCTCCGTATGAAAGCTCTATTGAACATCTTTTGTGCAGGCCAGTTGTCAAATGAAATTAAAAAAAATCTTGTTTAATTTACATGAGAACAGACCTAATCAAGTTGATTATTTCAATCAATAAAATTACAAAGTTTCATTTGTAACACCGAGAAAAAACCGAGTGAAAACTAGGGGAAATTTAGTGGAAAGATCAAAACTATCGCTAAAACTTGTTTGATTTTAAACAGGGTGAACGAAAAATTCCGTAGTACGGAGGACAAGGCGGCCTATTATACTGTTCCACACTAGCGCTTACCTACAGGATTTAGATCTCTTCCTTTACTTTAAGGACTTGCAATTAGTAAATTTTTCCCCTATTTTTGTGATTGGGATATAATTTTAAAAGCTATTCGAGGCACTTTTAAAGTATTTCAGAGTTCCTGTAAAAATCATAATTTTCCTTAACGAGGAAAAACTACTGTCAAAGATGAAACAGGTACATTTAAATTTTTACTATGCATTACAATTTATAATTCCTGAAGTAAAAATGCACCCTGCAAATATTTATAATAAGGAAGTCTGGAGGCCTGAATATGATTCTTTACATTGCTAAATTTTCTATTTTTTCTAAACTCGAAATTTCCATGAATAATCAAAGATAATATTATTGAAGTAAACATGTAAAATTATGCAAATTCCACCAAGCAAACAGTATGCACCATCTTTGATATAATATTGCTTACATAACAAGAAAAAAGATATACTTACAGCAACATTACTAAATAAGGTGTTAGCTGCCATCCACACTAAAATTACTGGAGAAAAGATAGCTATTAACATTGCTACCCATGTTATTTGATTTCTAAGTCTGCGAGCTAATTCTACACGATTACCACGGACTGCTACATCACCCTTTAAGTTCCATGGGGACCACGGACCTCCTATAAACACAAAAACATATAAAAATTGTTCGCTTTTGTTTAATGCATACTTACGAAAAAGTATAAATTCGTAGGCGTACAAAAGACCACCAGATAAGTAAACACACTCGCCCAAGATAGGAAAAATAAATCTTACTGGCAACAGATTTTTGTTTATTAATGCCACCATGTAATTTTTAAAGCTAAAAAAAAAAAAAAATAGAAAATGAATGCATTAAATAAAAGCTATTTACCGTAATACACGATGATAAATATCGAGTTCAGTAAGATGCTGTCTCTGTATGCACATTTGCTCCTCCGATTGAACTTCACGAATTTTTTTCTGAACTTCATGCCAAGTCACGTTGTCTAGATCGTCCTGTTGGAATTTATAAAAAATTATGAAAATAATTTTTTGTGATTCACATATTCAATTAGAAATAATCTCAGCGTCATAGTTTTCTTTGAATTATTGTAAATTCTAAAGTTTTCAGAAATCGTTTTACGTTCATGTATCTCGCTCAACAAATTATTACAGAAAGTGTAGGAGACATCACTGCAATTAAAAAGTGTATGTGAACGTGGTGTAACTAAAACATCTCTTCTTCTAATTTCGTGCCAACATTGGGCATGATTAAAAAAAAGGATTCGGGGTAAACGACTAAAAGAACACTTTACTATTTAATCTGTTTTTATTGGATAAAATCAGTCCGTTCGTTCACTCAAATTTTGGAAGGAATTATATTCCTCTAAATACTTTTCAAGCTGAAGCTGAACGACCTTTTCTAAAAAATGTTCAAATAGGCTTATTTATTGGCCTAAATTCTTCACATTTGTTTGTATTTAGCACTTTTGGCACTGAAACTTCATTTGATTCCTTCCATGTGCTTGGACATTTGCCTTCATTTAAACTCCAGCAGTTAACCAATAGTGCTCAAATTATCTTATATAAATTTTCGTATTTATACCATAGAAATCTTTCCTCTTATTCATAGATTTACAGATTTCCTTAAGCGATTGGATACTGACATTTTCAAATTCAAATCTGTTTGAGCATTGTTGTATATTGTTCGCAAATTCGACTACTGATATAAAACTATTGAGTTTTTTTTATGCTTTCAATAAAGTAATCATTGAGTTTATCCGCAATTTGTTGGGAATCTTTTACTTTATCTGCTCCAAATACCATTTCCTGTATTTCGGACTTCGTTTCTTTTAACACATTTTTTTCATGTTGCCATTTCCTCTTCTGCGTACATGCATTATCTATATTTGTTCTTATACTTATATAACTATCTTTGGTTTCTTGAACTTTTCTCTTATAATTATTTCTTACCTCTTTGTATATGTTCCAATAAACTAGTTCACTACTAATTTTTGCTTTTGCATACGCATTCTCTTTTTCTCGTTTTATCACTCGCAGTTCCTGCGTGAACCATTCATTCTTATTCTCATTATTATTTACAATTTTTTAACTTGAAACTTATCCAAGACGCTTCTCATATTTGTAATTAGATCTCCGCACACCAATCTAAATCATTATTTCTGTTTAAATTTACAATTCCAATGTTTGTTCATCACTGAAGCTTTCTTTATCATAGCACATACTCGATTTTCTCAGTTCTCTTACTTCTTATTTTATGATTATTAATTTCAATATCAAGAGTTTCATGGGGCGCGTTCACTGCCAGCAAGATAGGGGCTTTTTGTCGACTACGAGTCACTACCGAGCGTTCACTCCGCCAAATTTTGACAGTAAACGACTACGCTTGACTACGACTATCGTTCACTCCGCACTTTGAATGTAAAAAATAGTCGACTACATTCGACTACGCTCAGGAGGATAGTCGATTGTAGTCGATTTGACAGAACTACACTACGACAATGACTACGCTACCAAAGTGGTAGTGAACGCGCCCATGATCACTTGTTATAGTTTATATTGACACTTATGTTATTTGAATTTGCAAACACAGAGCAATTAATGTCTTAGAAGTCTTTGATGTTGATGTCTTCATGTTCAAACCGTGGAAATTAGAAAACGCAATTTTCAGCCCAAATAACTAAACCCCGTAACTTATTTTTTAATAAAAATCTCTTTAATGATTACGAATCGGAATTTTTTATTTTTGCTTTTCTTGCCTTTTAATATTTATCAAATTTTCGCAATATAACAAAGATCAATCCACCGCCTCTACTTATTTCTTATTGTTTTTAATTTTGAGTAATTTGGAAGTTATGTGGAAAAACACTTTTTTAGAAAAGTTAGCTTTTCCGAGTTTTCCACAGTTATTGTCTAACAAGAGAGTTGACGAAGGCGTTATCAAGTTGTACATATGTAAGTCTCCCTACCTTCCTCGCGAGGTTCAGGCGTCTGGTACATAAACTATCTTCACCGTAGTTCAACAAAGAACTGAAATGCCCAGCAATGAGGGAAAAATAGTTTTTGTTTCCAGTTTTTATACAATTTTACTTAGCTAGTAATCCGAGTGTGCCTAATTGTGCGTCTAAGGAAAAGCATTTAACTTGAAAAATCCAAACTTGTGTTCGGGCCATTGATATGAGTCCTCCTTCATTGGTTAAAAAGTTGTACGTAGCGTAAAGCTCTAAAGCTCATTTCGTCCGTAATTTACGCATCTACCTCATAATTGATGTATTGTGTAACGCATTGTCTCATCCTTCAATGGTTCTAAATAGTTTACTGTCAAAACTAAAGATAAGTTAGGCTTTGTTGACCCAATTACAATACTATAAAAAAACAGGTATTTCTGCTGTCCGACGAAAAACTATTAAAAGAAGGACAATTTGTGATAAATTTACATCTCTATTTTGGCATTGCCACGCCTGTGTGCAGTGAATATCTCTTTATGACTTATAACGAGAGACTTTGTCAAAAATCGAAGTGTTTCAGCAACAAACGTTTTATATCTATCCATAACTATCTACATGAGAACTCCCAAATTACTAGTTCGCCTTCTAAAACTTTTAACTTTCAACTTCAATTTTCAACCCTTTCATCTTAATTATGGAACCTAATTGTGATGCAGAGCTGGGTATATGCCCTAAGAGAGGAACTGGCTTTCATTAGTTTCTCTAACATGCATTAAGATTACTAAGCTTCCTTTTGTTGCATTCTGTTCATTCCATTCATTTATTTATTCAGTTAATTTTATGTTATCTTATTTCTCTTTACTTTGTTAATCTTAATGTCAACCTTAATTTCATATTCAATTTTAATCAATTTCAATTTCATTTTAAAAATTATTATAAGTCCTCTAATTGTACCACCTCGTTTATAATTCTATTATTCGATAGTTTCTGTTGCAGCGTGTTTGCCTGTTGTGTTTTTGTTGTTTTTCTTGACTTTGTACTCAACTTATAATACTATTATTTATTTTATACTCGATGTACCTAACGTTGTAACGTAGCTTATGCTAAGGTTCTTTTATAAATGCTTTTTCTATTCTATTCTAAAATTTCATCAGGTTTTGGGAGCTTCTTAAAAACCAACTTTCAATGAGTGATAGAAAAAAACTTGATTCATACTCATTCTATTTAATCAACTCTTCAACATTAACGAGTAGAGCCTGCACACTAAACCTATTATCATGCTCTGATAGAAAGCTCTTAAATCTCTAAGCATTTTTCACGTGTGAAACAGCCTACCTGTATATTTGTTTTACCCTTCAAATATGTATCATTGAAAATCAACTGATCATTTGTATCAATATTAATATTGTAATTCACCGCTAAGCATTCAGTCTTAAGACTTTAAGCTAATAGTATACTTACATCGACCATTTTTAACGCCGTATTGTAGAATTTCTTTATGTCCCAATATTGACCAATGTGATACAATACTCTCACAGTTCTATGGATAAAAAACAATAACAAAAGGAAAAATATGACGTACATAGTTGCACTAAAGTTGGCGAGGCATACGCTGAGAGGTTTTAGAGTGTCGCCTATTGTAACTTTTGTGTGTGTTTGGTTGAATGGAACATTTCTAAGAGCAAGAAAGGTATCAACAATTGAAAACAATTTCCACACGAAAATTGACTTACCCAAAGAGTACAGGATAATCGACACAAAGGAAAAGTGTTATCAAGAGCCACACTGTATAAATGAATTGAATTAGTCGAAAGACTTCCTCTAGAAGTATTACAGTAAATCCCCGCTTTTGGTGGTAGTTATACATTCTCGTAAAAAATGAGTCCAAGTCTTCTATATGATTCCATCGTGCTAAAATGATTTATTTTAAAAATTGGGCAATTGGAGGAGCTTGCATTATTTTCCAAGTGTCCAACTTAGAATGTTGCTTTAAGGGCACTAGAAAAAAAATGTTTTGAATTTGAATTCTTTACCTTTATCAGTTTCGGGTACTACATGTATAATAATTCCACTATTTCGTGGTGTATCCTCATTATCAGCATCAAACGTGTCATCAAAATCATCTCTGGCTGTGAATGGATTCCCTTCATTTTCCAGGGAGTCGTAAGAAATCTCTGGATTAACCATTATATTAAAAATTACACTCTGGATTCTCTACAATGATTGAATTTCATGCTAATAATGCTAGTTCTTGTGCTGTGTACCCCCTAAACAAAGAAAAATATTTTGCAAACGCAATTGAGAAAAATTTTATATAACCAACTTAAAAGGATTATAATCTCGATGATTCTAGGTTGGAAAATTTTTTAATTTTAACTAAGCATCACGGAATCGTATTTTTTTCTATTGAAACGTTGAAAATTGCGTAAATAATAAAATAAATCTAAATTTTGTCAGATCACAAGTTAAAAACAAATGTCATATGTTTTCTTCTTCTTCATTCAAGGGGCGAAAAGTATTCCATCTGCCCGCATTGCTGAAATTCGGATGCATTCGGAAACCTTCAGCCTGAATTAGATTACACTGTAGTGTGCCGCGTGTAACGCGGCAAATCAAACAGTGAAATTATTCCGCCGCGCTGTGACATACAGAACGTTGACATGATTACTTGAAGTACGCTTGAAGTAATCAAAATATCATTAAAACGGCTCATTCAATACTTAAATTTCAACTTAAATAATTAGAAAATTAAATTCAAGAAAAATGCAAGTCAAGTAATTGGAATTAATTCAATCAACGGCCCTACCTGAGTTTCAAGTGGATTTCAAGTCAAGTACTGAAGTATTCATGTAAACGTACTGTATGTAATGGTCGCTACATGTGACCAGACTTGTGCAGACTTGTAGACAACGCGAATATAAGTTGGTGTTACGATTGTTTTATCTATTCCAAATGTTTTTTTTTATTAATCCTCAAAATAAAATCGTGTGGTGTTAAAGATGGCGCACGTGCTGAAACCTTTGGGCTGTAAGTAACATTTCAGTATTTTGTAGAAAGGTTGTAGCTGTGTCGGTAGAAGCGCTTCGCCAGTACACCAGCCAAAGTAAGTGAGAAACCTTTATATACTTGCCTTATTTGTTAAAAAAATATATATAGGTATCCAGAGAAACATAATAATTTGTTTTACGCCAAGTGTTTTAACCTTGTCCACGCTGGCACAATTGTGCCATTTTTGATTTGTAGATTTTACACGGTATAGCTTTTTTTTTCGTTTAATATTCTGGAACATCTTGAAAGGGTCAAAAATGAAAACAGAGCGAGATGTTACAAATAAATCATAAGTCTAAAATGGAATTTTTCCAGCTTTAGCTTTTACATCCTTATGTTCTCGGATGGCAGTGCCACCGATTATAGGGGGAAAATACGTATCAAATTATATAGATTCTGATTTAGAAAAACAATACCTGTTGATAAGCATTGTTTTACAATAGAGTTGATAAGAGTCTGATGTCTACATTTCTTTCACATGCTCTGAGCTGGAATGTCGAACGTCAGCCGTTCCTGGGTTTTCGAAATTCAATTTATAATATGTACCTACCAAGTATTTGCTTTTCTATTTGTTACTTTTATAATTATGTTACAAATTGCATCATAGAAAAAGCATATGAAAGTGTCATTTAGAAAGAGTAGAGTCGATCGGGCCAGCTTATTTTCGTAGGATACTGTAAGGTAAAGTTTGACACATAGAAGCAGGATTGCGATTCCATATATTGTTGTCTAAGTGCGAAAAATATCTTGATCAGCTGTCCTGCAGGTCATATATCATTATCTTCGTAGTTAACATCGCTATCCTTGCCGTCCTCATCTTCAATTTCTATTTGAAGATATGTGTCTCTATGAACATCTTCAACATTTGATTCCTCTTCAACCGAAGTTTGTTCAGTTATAGGTTGTGGAATCCACTCGTCTTCAGAACAATTTCGTTCGTCGATATTATTCTGTAATAAATCTTAATTTGTACAAAGAAGCTGTTTGTTGATTGTAACACATTATACGAACGAAAAAATTACAACATATTCCTATAAAGAACAAAATAAATGCATATATTCTAAATCTAACGAGTGATATTTCTTCCTTAGCCATCATTATCACTTCTACAAAATTTTTCTTCGTTAAAAATAACCGGCACTATTGTAAATTAAATTTTTTTCACAGAACTGTATCTGTCACTAACAAATTTTTAACAAAATCTCAAATGCACAATGCAATATAGTTATTAAGTAGTGTTAACTTTCACAAAACCTTTTGAATTGACTTTAGAAAAGGCTATGTCATAAAACATATTTAGTTAACAATCTCAGAATTTGTTGGAAATGTGTGAATAAACAGAGTGGCACAAGTATGACATGCCGTGGGATTTGAAGATGAAGGGGGTAGCTAATCTTTGAGTACAATTTGGGAGATTTTGACAGAAATACACCATTATTTGTCAATTTGTACGTTTATTTACATCTTTCTCTATAAAGAAACTAAAGCTAAACTTATGTAAATTATAAATATTATCCAATTCAGTGTCTGAAAAAAAGAAGAAAATTTCCCATTCTGCCCCACCCCAGGGTGCAATGGGAAATGCACCCGGAGCACAATAGGGTACCAATTATTGGCACAGTTCACAGATGAGTGTTCATGATGAATAAAAACTGCCTATTAATCTGAGATGTGTAAATATTATCAGGGGCGGAATGGGGTATACCCCATTGTGCGCCGAAGTAACGAAAGACGATTATTATGGCCGTTATATTTGTTAGCCTTGAGTTATTACTAGATTTTTAATCGGTGAAAAGTATGTTGAATCAAACATGTAATGTAAATTTCCCAATAAAGAATAGTGTATAGTAAAGTTTCCTAAAATTTGAGTTTGCAAGCTTTTTTCCGGCTTTCGGTAAAATTCAAACTAAGCACTTTCTCTTACTGACAGCGATCACTCTATATAGCGCAGCACAGCGAATTCAATGTTGTGTATGAAGGGGGTTCCCCTACTATATAATATTGCTCCGAGCTTTTTCTTGAATACATGCCTAATACTGTTTCAGGAGTTCTTTTAGTCTGATTATCCCTTATTTTGCAAGAATGTATTTTCATTATGCCACTGTTGAATTTTCGAGATGTCCAATTTTGTACATAGCTTAAACTGGGTCACCTAAATAAATATTGCCCAGGATGTTCAACGGGATGATGGGACTGACCGCAAGCACTTTTAAAAGCTAGTCCTCCATAAAATCAAAGTAAGACTATGTTGACGTCTTTTCTCTTCCCATCGGTTTCCACATCCTTTTCCGCATACCAATCCACCATTAGTAACGGTATAATTTTTTGTTCGTTTATGTGCTGGGAGGCAGGTTATTTAGCTAACCAACCCTATTACGCTTGTATTCAGAGACCTGCCAAAGGGTGAACTGCTGATTTCGGTTGGCAGACTGGACTTCACGTCCTCCAACACTCACCCAATATCAAGTCACATATATAAGAATTGTCGAAAAATCAGATTTTATAATAGATAAAACCTGGTATTTATAATGTTTGATGCAAAAATATAGGTGAAAAACGAATAAGAGGTGAATTAAATAATAATAATTTACCCAAAAACTTGTCGGCGATAGTGTTCCACCCTATAATATCGGCTTACCACTTAAAAGTGTTAATGAACCTGTCAAAGTGTTCATTAAATTTCATTTTACATGAGACAAATGATGTTTTGGGTATATTGGATATTTTGGTACCTAATCTTATGAAATAAAGATAAAATATGAAGGCCCAGTTTTACAGTCTGATCTAAATTCGAAGTGTATCGTAAGCCGGAAAGTTTTGCTCTTCCAAACAATAATAAAAGGAGACAGTAGGCCTAGATACTTAAACTATATATAGTGGGCTTAAGGGCAGACTGTTCAAACGTAAATGGGCTCAAATACAAATATTTTAATAATTCTCTTCACTTCTCAAGATCGTAAAACATTTAGACCAGTAAAAGCGACAGAGTTGATGCATAAAATTTAAGTACACCCAGGTACAACATGAATTTTTTAAAAATATTTTTCATTTCAATTTCGAAATCTGATTAGTGTTTATATTTCCGGCTAAAAGCTTTGAACAGGTTGAGTTGTAATAATCTGACATTCTCCGAAAAAGCAAACAGGTAATTGGAGAGCTAGAAAAAAAAATAGTGACAATCCACAAGTATTAGAGCACGTTTCGGTCTAAATAAAAAGTACCGAGCAAAGATATTTAAGGGGTTACTGAGTATTATTTCAGATCCAGATACATTTACATCATCCAGATATGTTTAGAGTAAAATTTTTAATTGTTTTCTTCACGGCTCTTATTTGGCAAGTAAGTGAAAATTTATTATATTGAAAAATGTTTATGTAGTTATGTGTGTGTGCGTGTATTAATTTAAGTGAAATATCTAGGTTTCCAACGCACAGTCGTATTATGATGCGTTCAGAACTAATATAGAGTCACCGAGACAGTTCAGCCATCATCAGAACACAATTAATAATTGGGCAGATCAGTTAAGAGATCCTGAATTCAAAGATGCTGTTCATTACGATATCAATACACATCAAACTTATCAGAACGAGAAATATGATGAGTCCGATATTGAAGAATCAAATTATATGCAGATGAATAATACAGTTCATGCTACAATGAAACAAGATTCCTCTGAAGAATCTAATTATGCGTCCCATTCGAATATCAATCAACTTTCGGAAATGATAAAACTCAATGAATCAGAAAGTCGCATGCATACCTATCATCTTCCACACTCTTCAGGCAGAGGTGAGATTTTAGTTCATCGACCCGCACCAATTATCCTTAAGAGGCCATCAACAAGAATCCTTATTAATCATCCTCAACTTGTGGTGAAGCCAGTTCCCATTGTTTTCCATCGTCCACCTCCGATAATAATGAGACCAATTATTGTCTCATCTCTTCCACGACGTGTTCGAGTTCAGCCGATGTACGTGAAAGTAGTGAAGCCAAAGAAGAAGGTTACGATTAAAGAAAATACGCCCTGTGAATGTGAAGAGGATAATAATATACAGGAGAATGAATACTACAACGAAAAACAACGCAAATGATTACCAAAGATAATTTACTATGTTTAAAAAAATAAAATAAATAAAAATATTAATAATATGTAAAATTTTGTTTTTATTCCATATGGAGATGGCATATGCCTCTGGCTTGTGTCTATGAGACTCAAAGTTTATGAAGTCACGAGAATGTCCTTATCTTCTCCTCGGAGTTCAGGCAATAATTAAGGATATTGCATCGTTTTGTGAAGTAAAGGCTCATGTGGTGGTGCTAAATCAGTACGAATCAGGCTGATGCGGAATTAAGGCTTTGTTGGCAACGGTTATAGCTCTGGTATACGGGTGTAGAATCATTGTTCACCTATCTGCACGGTAAACAGGATGATACTAAAACGTACTTTGACAACAAGTGGTATAGCGCTCCAAAAAAAATTTTAATTGGGCTCCTCATTTAAAAATTAGGCTGACCTAACCTAAGGACCTCTGTTTATTTATTAATCAGATGATCTGATAATAAAATTTTTTTTTTTTATTGTTTCAAAGTATTTATGTACTTGGAAATACATTACAATACAATGTAGTATCGACCACTGAAATCGATTTACCCGATACGCATTTTTGTTTACGAAAGCTTTTATCACCTTATCAATATAAATAGGTCTTGATTTGTGACCGCTTAGCCTTTCTACTACTAAAATAATTTTTTGTTATTAATTTGAGTTTAGAAAATAAGCGTTCTGCCGCTGCCACTGTTACCGCAAATGGAAGGAACAAGAGAAAAGCTGTGTAGAGATCTGGAGTATTAAATGCGCCAACTTAAATGTTAATGATCCAATATATTTTTTATATAACCCCAGAAACTTTGAATCTTCGGAGGAAAATCATCTGTAAGGTCTTCTTCGTATTTTAAATGCTCATCTGATGCCGTTGACAGAAATTAAGGGGTTAAAACTTCAAAAACTCTTCTTTCATTCCGTTGAATCTTGTCCCGTTGAATACGAAGACGTGAAAATCTTCCGAGGATCGGATAAGCGTTGTGGAGTTGATACCCCATTCTTTCGGGCTAAGTATCCGAAGTAGATGATATTTTAGGTGCAAAAACAGATTCTAATTTTACTATAGCTTAGCACTTGAGAACGTATTTTTAGATTTAAATGGCATCATTATTTTGTTTTGATCATGAGCATGGACTGAAAATTATGACAGCGAATGAATCTGAAGTCTGTATTTTGAGTCGGCAAACACATGACGAACTGGAGGTAAAGCAACCTACTAATTCGAATGAATTATTTCCTGGGCAACGCTAAAAATAAGTGTTTTTCATGCGTGATGTCACATGTCCATTGGAATGGAACATTTAACTTATCACGAAGCGAGATATGCAGTAAAAATGCTTGAGGTGCATAAAATAATTTGTATGTGGATATTTGTAAAAGTGGTGCCACCACCCTTACTTTGGTAAACTAGTGGGCCTCTAAGCCTGTTCAAGAGGACTGGGTTAGCATATTTAATATGTCGTCTTTGTGGCCGTAGAGCATTAATTATTTCTCATCTCCGCTATAACCACTTAAATGGCATTTTCAAACACGGTTCTGTGAAGATTTAATTTTTACCTATACTCTACATTTTTCATTGATCAGCTGACTTCAAAAGCAGAAGTCGTCAGAAATATATATTGGAGAATTGAAAATCTTTAGTTTAAATAAAAATAGGCTGAATGAAAAGACTACAAATATGTAGAATTTTGTAAGAAATAAAATAATATTTTTGAAAATCTCACTTCGGCTGCAGTCCAATTTCGGCATTTCATTTTCACAAAACAGCTTGCGGTGAAATCGAAAACGATTTTGAGGAATGAAATCATGTCTCTAAGATTTGGATTCATTTAGTCTAAAAGCGTTAAGCAACAATTAATTGTAAAAATTATATTAACTTATTTCTTATTGATTTTGTATTATTTTGGAAATCGTCATATGTAGGTATGTATATAAATTATATAAATGCCGATAAAAATGACGCTCGTCCAATTACAGTTGATGCGCCATAAAATCTCTAGCTTAAATAAGATCGACTATCCAAATACCCGGATTTCAGGAATTGGACTGTTAGCAGATCCGGATATTCAGTATCTGGATATTACAAATCCCGATATTTTCACCTAGTCTGCGCCGCTAACCATTTAAAAAGAAATTTTTCCTTTGTTTTTTCAAATAGTACGGATGAAACTCAGAAATGCCCTTGAATAAAACTCTTGAACATGTGCAGGGAACTGTTTTGTCTTTGTATGCAACTATGCGAGGGATTGAAAGATTCACATTTCTAGATGAACGCAAGTTTTCTGAATATTATGATCGATCAAATAGCTTGATATTCTAAAAAAGACGACAAGCTCATCTCAAAGTAAGTATATACTTTAATAGAACAACCGAACAGGGAACTGTAGGGAGAGATGTGGTCGAGCCTCAGACTTCAGTAAAATTAAAGTAAGTAATGGCTATTTGATGAAATCACAAATTGTGAAATTCAATCCTCGAATAGTTCAACCGGCCTACTGAGGTAAACTTGCATGGAGCTTATCAGCATACATGTAAATATCAATATCATAAGTCCCTTAGGAATGCTACAAAATATTTGTAGGAATTCTGACAAGGATTCGGCGATTCTTACCTGTTCATATAAGTCCATCAAAAAGCTACAAATTAGTTGAAAAGTGGAAGAAGAGAACCCAAGAGTGGTAAGTATGTAATTTCTGTACAGGCAGGCCTGTTATGATTGAGTTTATCGAAAGCTTTTGAGAAATTAGGATGTGCGAATACATTAATAAATCCCTTATCGAGTGTTATTCGGAAGTTATTTGTCACCTTCAATAAAGTTGTAGCACGACTGTGCTTAGGGTGAAATGCCGGCTGCCATTTAATTGAACGATTGTTCAGCATCTGGGAAATACTTGTTGGCCGGATATGGCTCATATCTACAGCCAATAAACTGTAGCCATTTTTCAAATGCAGGCAAAAATAGAGCGAATTAAACATGAATTAACGATGATATACCGAGTGTTATATGGTTGTCTGAAACATTAGGATTCATATATATTGATTTTAACGTTTCGTATAAGAAGTCAGAAAGTGATTAATTGAACAGACTTTTAGATTAAAAATGGCGTCAAGTATGGCCGCTCTCATCAATATTACGTTTGATCTCTGTCGCGACGTCCTTACTGCAGTAGGTTCTCTCCGATAGTATCACTGCTTCTCAAATGAAACGGTCATTGTTAAATTCATTGAATTTAACCTACTATTCGTACAAGGTGTGAAATAGTTGTGGCCTTGTAGGTCTAACTCGATGAATTAATGCCTGATGACTTAAATCTATCTGTATATCTCTATACTGATCTTGTTTTTTTAATCACACATGTGATGAATTTGTAAAAATTCGCATAGTATGTAGTTCCAATATTAAAATCAACACTAATTAGGTGGAAAATAATAATGAAACATAAAAAGAAAATTTAAATACAAACCCTCCATCCGATTAAAAACTTCAACAAAAGAGAAATTATTTTCTCAAAGTAAATAATTTTTAGTAACGTGATGTTCTCTGGTTTTTAGCAAAACATTTATGAAAATTTTCAAGAAGTATACCCACCGTTAACGCCTTCACTTTTAATAACTTCGGTCTAAGATAATTTCCATCTATACACACAAAACTAATGGAAGTGAGGAGAAAAACTCTCGGAGTAGACATTCTATAGTGGAAGTACTATACTACTTAGGCAATTATACATGGTATGGGGTGCCTATTGTGTATTAAAGAAGAAAAGCTTCCGGCTGCAAAATTTCTAGTTTAATTTTGTTAACAAACTTCTCTTGTAACTGTGACGCGATTTAATGTAAACAAGATTCATCTTTTACCATGGCACGCTGTACTGCAGAGAACAGAGCAGTGGACAAGGCGGCGTACAAAGCATTCAGAAATATTACTAAAATGTGAAAGAACAAAGCAATATGAAAATTTTTGAAGATTTGTCACGTTTTATGGGTTAATTTGAAAAAATTTGTGGCGATATTTAAAGAGACATCAGATCAGATAATGTTGTAGTTTATCAGAGTTTGTCAGAATGAACAGCTTCAGTTTCCTAATTGCCTTCGTGGCCCTTTGCGCACTTCCCGTAAGTTAAAACAAGTTGCTGCTGTTTTACAATAATCTAAATATATATATTTTTTTCAACTTAAATATAGATCTCTTATGGATTCCCACATGGATTAGATTGTGGTAATGATCATGCAGAAACACTTATGCCAGGACAAATCCTTGCCCCTGGACAACTTTTCCATTCCGGACATATTACATCTGCACCAGCTGTATATGCTGGCAATCATGGCCATGATGGATCTGTCGATGGTGGAGATTGGGGTCATGGAGATTGGGCTCATGGAGTTTCAGGCGATCTTCATGGTGCTTCAGTCCATACTTCAGCTCTCGATGGTGCACACTCTGGAGTAACATCATATGATGATTCTCTCGGATCTTCTCATGTATCATCACTTAATGATGGTGCCCATTGGCAACCAGCTGCAGAACCATGTGAAGAGCCACCAAAGGTTTTGATCCATCAACAACGTCATCCAATCATTGTCAACAGGCCAGCCACCAATGTTGTCGTTGGTGAACCAGCTCTCATTGTCAAAGCTAAACCAGTTTTGATCAAGCGTCCACCAGGTGTTGTTGTACACCCAGTCATTAAGCATGTCCAACCAAAACCAGTTAAAGTACAACCAGTTTTCGTTAGAGTGATCAAGCCAGTAGAAAAGCACATTGTCAGGAAGACCTACGCCGATGATTGCGCAGGACCAGTATGGAGCCACACCAAAGTTGTTGCTGACAACCACTATTAAATAATGTGAACATTTCGATTATTAGAAATGAGATAACATCCAGATAACATCCAATAAAAGAGCATTCAATTTGAATTTTTTTTGTTTTTTATTGAGCACATTAAATATAGGTACTTTCGTGAGCACAGCGTTCAGCTTTAAATATTAAAACTACAAAACTAAAGATTTTTTATAGGAGATGCTATAAGTAAATACATATTATGTATTATGTACCATTATATATGTATATAGTATAAAGTATGATTGTAATATACCTATATGATTTTCCATTTATTTACTGCTGATATATTTAATATAAATTGGTAGAGCTTGTGCTACAATTATATAACAGTAACTAATGTTGTTATTATTTATCAAATCATATCTATCTGAAATATTTATGTTTATACGTCTGTTACTATGATTTTATGAAAATGACAGCTGGAAAATATTTGCAGATGTTTTGCGCGTTATGTCTATAAGGTTAATGGGTTGATCATGAGTTCGAGCTCTATCCACCCTTATTAATGGCAGCTCAAAATTGTGGATTGTGACGTAGGAAGATTGTAAGTCCAATTCACTTTATTGCGATGGATTGCAACAACTAAGTAGTACTATCATGTTACATAAATGTTAAGCAAAGTTTTCATCAAAACCGTAGTACCTCTGGTGAGGAAGAGAACAGGGAAAAAAATAACAACAAGAAGCAAAAATAAAATTATAAAAAAGAAAAACAAACTAAGAAAGCATTTTATCCATGGCATTACATTTAAAAGTTCCAGGGCCAGAATGAAAAAGGTCAAAATCACTGAAATAATCATTATGAGATCTTTGAATTCTTACGATAGGAGACTTCAATCTTATATTTGGGCGAGGTGATTCAGGATTAAATACTAATAGTTGACATGTAGGACGACATGGAACATTTACGCAAATGTTCGACAGAATGTCAGGAGCATCAATTTTATTATTAAGCAACTCAAATAAGAATAACTCGTCAAGATAAGAATAAAATAAGATAAAAATACTTAATCTTTCGTTATATTCATAATAGGATTGATCAAATTTGAATAATATAAACGGATTAAAACGTCTCTGAACGCCCTCAATTTTGTGTGCATATGTAGCATAAAAAGGGTTCCATATAAGGGACGCATACTCTAAAATACTCCTTCCGATACTAACGTCAAGCACTTTGAACGATTGAAGTCGCTTAAAAGACATCGCAAAATAAAACCAAGAAATTTATAAACCTTATTAGTGATACTATTGATATGCTTGTCAAACAAAAGCTTGTCATCATAGATCACACCAACATCACAAATTTCAGTAACCTTATTTATAGGAATTCCATCACGGTGATAATTCCAGTGCATGACATTCAACTTTCTAGTAAAGCTAAAATATTTGCATTTGCTGATATTCAAAGAAAGAACATTATGTTTACACTAGTTAAGTAACTGCTCTATGCCATATTGCTGCTGAATGCAATTTTGAGGCTCCTTTATTATTTTGTATTTTGTCGTGTCATCATCATGTATCAAGCAAGATTAGCTAATAGAGGGCCAAGTATAGTGCCTTGTGGGACTCCAGAAAATGGGGTGGACGAATCTGATTTAAAACCATTTATTACTACTGTTAAGCAACGATTAGTCAAGTATGCCAAGCATAGAATGATTTATCTTGTCAAAAGCCTTACTCATATCATCATAAAAGGCATCAATTGGTTCTACCTCATCTAGTGCTATAGCAATAGCATCAGTGAATATAGATAGATTATTAGATATCTGTGACTTGAATCGTGAATATACTTACAATATTATAATATTAATTTTTGAAATATAAGAGTCAAAGCATTTGACAGGTCCGTAATTTTTGATATTCTGTTTAATATCCGATTTAAAGATTGGGTAGACAAAAGTAGGGAAAAATCTTTCTTTAACAGATATGTAAATTGAATAATTTTGAAATCGGATACGCCAGGTTTGAGGAACAATTTTTATAAAAGATATTTGGTATCCCATCTGGACCAGCATTTTTACTGATATCCAATGACGAAATAATACGCTGTACATCCTCAGCTTCAACTTGAGAAAAGGTTCGATTTACAGAAGAGCTTCCAGAATTATACTTAACATGACTTAAAGGACTATCATCATAAGTCGATTTGAAATATGTAACGAAAATATTACTAATTTTCTTCAGGGAGTTAGCTACATTCTCATTTAGGCGCATTTCAGTGGGATAGTATTAGAGAGCTTCATATTTGTAGTATAAGACAAAAAAATCCAGAGTTGCTTTCAAACCATCCTAAGTATTAGCAATGTATTTATTATGACATGTTTTGATCATTAAGTTAACTTTATTGCGTGATAGCCTGAATTAACTCCCTTGAAAATCATTTAGGATATTTCAAGGAGCATTTAGAAATATTTGGACCATATCTGACCATTCAGCATTTGAAAGCAAATAATTAATTTCATTATAATCAGCATTCTTATATAACTTTTTCTTAACCATTTCTGATAAAACCTTTTCTTTAATTACGCGTATAAAAATATCGAGAGGAGGAAAAAGGGGAAATAGATTGAAATACTTCAATATTATTACCCTTAATATTAGAAAAACAAGATCAAGAATTCTATTATTAAAATTATGTATTTTATTATATTGCTCAAATTGGTAGACTGACATACAGTTAGATAAGGAAACGCTATACGGTTAATATTAGAAATCATTTGCATTGAACATTTATTCACATCATATTCCCAAATCAGATTGGGAAGGTTGAAGTCACCAAGGACTGTAATTTTAGAATTATATTCAAGTTTAGTAATTGCATTTGAGCATTTGTTAAAGATATCATCATAAATTTCGGTAGTAGATACTGGGCTATTGACTTGGAGCACTTGCTCTGGAATAGCGGGATGCATTCTGAAAATCCGCAAAATATCTCAATAGATCTTTTTCTAATCTAGATATTACTCCTTCTATATCCTCTGGTTAGACCCATCGTAGGTTGGTTGTTGAGCACTATTAAATCATTCATTAGCTACAAACGCTCTATCTTATACAATGCGGATGGAGCTGTAGAGAAGTTGGCCGGTAAAAATATCATACTCAATTTGGTAATAATTATATTTTCATGCGATATATTCCTTCTGCTACGTAGGATAATCTAAAAGTTTTGAACCGACTTTAGTTGAAAAAAATGAAAAAAGCTAGAATTGATCTAAGACCATAATTTCGTGTGGTCACCAATCAGTGCACGTTTCATCATTGCAGTTGTTTTTCGCATATATTTCTAGAACTGTTCAGTAAAAATGATTATAGCCAATTTCATAGGATTTCATATTCTGAAGAACTTTTCATTCTATTAAAAACTTATAGGACTGATAGTTTTCACAATATAAAAATCATAAATCTTTATATGGCTACATCAAGAAGGGTTGCCCGATTTAGCGCATTTTTGAAATTATATTTACTATTTTTATGAAAACACTGTGTACAAAATTTCAGCTCTCTACGTTGACGCATTTTCAGTCAGTGCCCAAATATGTAGTGAAGAACAAAATTTTTGTATGGCAACCCTACGAAGGAGTTACCCGATTTATCCTATTTTCGAAATTAATTTTACATTTTTTTAAAAAGCCCATGTGCAGACTCTCCGCTCTCTAAGACCGCGCGTTCTCGAGTTTTCGTGCGGACGGTCAGATGGACGGACATGCGAAAATCAAAATAGCTGTTAATATTATACGTGGGTGTCCAATCCATTTTGCTCTACTGTCATTATTTCTAGGTGTTATAAGCTTAGTATACCCTAGGTATCATCTAGGATATAAAAAGTGGTATTAAACAGCAGGCATTTTCGAGTCATAACTGTTTAATGAAATTCGTAAATGTCTCCTTCCGTCGACGAAAATATTGACGCTATGCGCAATCTAATAGTGGAATAGTGAATCTGGCTTTATCTCATAAGAGAAAGCGATTTAACAATTTCTCCAGTTTATAAGAAATCTCATTTTGATAGACCCTAATAGAAAAACTTATCCAGCACAGTTACCGACTTAGTTTTATGTTGAAGTACACTTAAAATGCATATCCCATGAGCTGAGTGAAGAAATTGTACGGGTCCGGTAGGAATTGCTTCATGCTGGCAAACCATTTTTAGGCAGGCTTGTAAAGGGACATGCAAACTGCTATGGAATATTATAAAAAATAAGATATTAAGCACCCCGGAAATCCTACACTAAGAACTAGAAATTTACTTATCCAACAAAAGGAGCGTATGCTCTGTATTTGTTTTGGTAGAACCTGAAAGGTTTCATCCATTATGAGCCCCATCCCCATATAGAAATTATTACTGCAGGGAAATATTGCAAGCTGCTACATATTAAAAATTTTTGCAAAATAAGAGCATCGAATATTAGGGAATAGGAAAAGAGTTGTCGTAAATCATGATAATGGTCGGCAATGTACAGTTTTGGGGACTCCAAAATTTATGAAATTGAATTGGAAAATACTCGACCATTCATCGGACTTTCCGACCTTGCATCCTGAGGTACCACCTGTTTCAATTTCTTGAGAATTTCTTTAACGAAAAAATCTTCAGAAATGAGTATGAGGTATGTGTGAGGCATTGGAGGAATTTTTTTTAGATCGGAGTTTTATTCGAGGTTAATAAATAGGCTACCAGAGAGATTGAGAAAAGTAATAAAAAATAGTGGGCATTACATAGAAGTTTGAGAAAAATATAGATTTTCTAAAATTCAGAATTTGTTTTTATCCGACAGAGCTTTTTGATCAACCTGATAAATTAATCATAATGACTTCAACTTTGATTTAATATTAGCAATTGCTAGAAGTCAGTTAAACGGTCTGAAGTCAGTTAAACGGTAACTGGAAAGAAGATTTAAAAAGGAAAACGAGAAATTATTTTGGGACCTCATCAAAAATTTGCAAAAGTTAAATGAAGTTTTAGAAGAAAAGATTTAACAATATCGGAAAAATTTATTGAGCTACGAGTTACATTCGAAGTTTCAAGACCTTCTTTTGCATGCATTTGATAGAAATTATTAGAATAAATTAACATTGAAATACAAAACATTAAAAAACAAAAGAAACTAACACTAACAGAAAATAACAGTCTGAAATATTAAGAAACCTCTATAGAAAATATATTAGTTTCATCCCTAATTTATTATGTGCTTTTTATTTTAAACCAACCTCGAAAATAATTATGTAATTAATTAATGAATTAGATTACCATGTAAAAATTTTTAAAGGCATGTCGATCTGTCCGTAGTTAATTTTATCAAATGCCTTACTGAAGTCAGTAAAACAAGTAAAAAAGCTAGAATTGGTCTAAGACCAATTCTTATGATATCCTCTAGCTAGATGAATGTTCGTTTGTAATTTCGTACGGTCACCCATCTGCGCAAGTTTGATTTCTGAAGTGGTTTTTCGCATATATCTCTAAAACGGTTCGTCGGACAGCAAAAATGATTATAACAAATGTCATAGGATTTTATATATATAAAACTTTCAAATGATTTTTTTTTTAAAAAAAGTCTGTGTGCAAAATTTCAGCCTTCTAAGTGAACGTATTCTCGAGTTATCGTGCGGACGGACGGACATGTTAAAATTAAAAATAACTTTTAATTTTATGCAGGGGTGTTCAATCCAGTGTAGAAACTTAGTTCAAATCCAATCTTCTACCTTCTAAAATGTTGTTCGATATGCTCTCTTAATTCTTTTTTAAATGACATTTAGCCAAGATTTAATACCCACCATGTCAGTATGAATATTCTTGTCTAGTTGTTGCAATTTTTCATTTCTTAGAAAACCTTTTTTTGACATTTTTATTAAAATATTATTACACATCTTCTTCATATAAGTATGGCTATTATTCATGTATTGGTTGAGTTGAGAATACGCTAGCATTGAGAGCTACAACTTTGTAGTGGTAACTAATTAAAACACAATTTAAGAAGGTGCAAATTAATAAAAACCTTAAAAAAGATAGAAAATTAATATAATTGGCGAGTCCAAAGAACTTTAGAATTATTGGTCTATACTGAGAACATCGGCTGGATGTTGCTTATGCATACCTTCCGGTAAACCCCGCAAGGGGTCATATGGCTATGTAACTTGTGACGGCTTGTGACAGCCGAAGCCTTTACGAGCTATTCCCTAGTCAGGGGAGGTGGGTACTACGGGAAAAGTTTTGGTGCAATGGCCTGCCCTGGAGTTGGGCCGAGCTAATTTGCAGGATGTTTTTCCCGGCGTTGACGTCCCGGTTCCACGTGATATGGCAGTTTGTACAAAACTGGTACCGATGTGGAGACCGAGACGGCCTCACCGGCCCAAAACATATGCTGCATAGCTTCGTTGTGCGGAACTAGTCCACTTCGAAAACAGAGCAATGCGATTGAAGCGCCCGCAACAATTTCGTGTGTGGCGTACGCACGTAGCCACGTATTGGCGAGTTTGCGGCAATTTTGGTGGAACCAATACACACTAGAGTTTCACGAGTATTGTTCGTGATTTCTTTCGCCAATTGATGCACTGCACGCTTAGTGCAAATATACTGTTTGAAGCGTAAACGCGCTATTTTGCGCTGCCCATACACCGCTTTGACGTTGCGAAAACCATTGCAGTTGTTCTTTCGTGTACGTCACATAATCTAGTTGCATGGGGGATTGCGTGCCCATTACTGCACTTGTAGGAAGCGATCTCGTATACTTCACCAACGAAACTTTGCGTGCATACATGGACGTGCTGTAATGAAATGTCGAACTCTTAATTTTTATTAGATCAACACGTTCGTATTCATTCGGTGCTCGTACATCGCCGGCGATCAGCCGACAACCAGGATGTAATCCAACAAAAGATTTGAAATACCCGGATTCTAATTTAGCGCGGATATCGCGCACCGTCTTGTCATCCTCCACTTCACAATTGTTTGTTTTGCGCCGTTTTACCGGTGGTAGGGATGGTGCTACTGCCACTTCCTTCATCATTGAAAAGATCATCGGTACACCATCTGGGCAAATAGACCAATCGAATTTTTTACGCCCTACCGATGTCGGTAGTTTAAAAGTATTTCGGCCATTCGTCTTCGCGAACAAAGTTTTTAAAGGGACAGAGCCCGGTTGCATAGCCCATATGTTTCGTAGCGCACATGGTGAAGCCCATACTTGTATATTGGAATGAGAGCAAAAATTTTCAAGTTATTTGTCTCGTTGTACCGTTGCAGCTTATAAAATATCTGGAAATAATTGTGTAGTTGTTGCTTAATGTTGTAAAACTTCACATCATCATCAACATAACCAAGATGTTCAGTCATTTGTTGCTAGAGATCCGCCTTCGGTACAGATGCACTTCCGCGTGTGAACAAATAACCTAACGTTCATAAACTTCTCGTTTATCTCTTAAGAAACGATATAAGAATTTTTTCAATTTCTTGTTACGCATGCATCCAAATATTATTGTTGAACACAGTCTCGTATTGCCTGGGTCAGCGGTATATTTGATTTTGCTGCTCTTCATCAGAGCATAATAATAGTCTAAAAATTTAATTTCCCCAAACCCGTCTTCCCATGCCTTATTCCATTTATAATTAATATAAATGGACATTTCCATGGAAAGTGCAGAAATTTCCGTAACGTCAGACTGTATTCCCTCGCGCAGTCTATTGTTGTTGTTGCTGTTTCGTTTTCAGGTTGTGGACGCTTCCGTTTCGCTGGGGGTCCCGAGTTACTCTCGACACCTTAGCAGGTGAGATCCCGCAAAAAGGGATTTTTAGAGAGTAACCCGAAATTTCTCACCCTCTTTAAAAAGAAAATTTTGCATACTGTTCCCACGAGTAGCAGAGAAAGACAGTCACCCACGGCAGAGATCTGCATTACCGCAGGAAAGCTAGTTAAAACCGGAGGTCGCCTGATATCCGGAGTTCGCATACTAGCGACTAAGCTCCGCCTTAGCCACGCAGCCCTCGGCGAATGCTGTTCCACCTTGGCTTCGGGTCCAGTTTACTGCCGCTAAGCAGAAAGAATGAACACACTTCTGGCAGTTGCTTCGGTAGGACCAGAGTGCGGTTTGGTTTGATCCTGGCCTTCCTCTCGTCCTACCTACTCCCATGCCAGGCACCTATACTTTTAGCCCAGCCGAAGCTAGGTTGGCCACCTCGGAGAGGTAGTGTAGGCACTAGTCCAGGACCACAGATTAACTACTTCTGCTCCCGAACAGGACCCGCATTACTGCGAAAAGGCTAATTAAAACCGCCTGGTACCCGGAGTTCGCATACTAGCGACTAAGCTCTCCCTTAGCCACGCAGCTCTCGGCGTATGCTATTCCACCTTGGCTTGGGGTTCAATTGGAACTATGGCAAAACGTTCACTGGACCTCGCCCTAGATAACTCAGTATAGCTCCAGTGAGAAGGTTTCTAGCAGTAGCCTCTTTGAGAGGTTGTGGGTGCTGCCGTTGTTCCAAAAGAGATTTGGAATCATCCGCCACCAAACCCAGCTTATGCATACTAAATTCAGATTTTAGTTTCATTAATTTTATATAAGTAGTTTAACTCGTAAGGTTACACAATTTGTCACTGCTAATCGGAAAATAGTTATTCGAAAATATTTTCAATGTATAGTTGTGCGGAATATAAAAATCTATATAATTACTTACGCCCATTACGCCCAAGAAAGATCAAGTACCAAATTGAAAATCAGCCTATCGAACATGCTATATACAATTCGAAAATTAGTTTATCAAGTTCTATAACAAACCGACAATGAAAATGCAGAACTTAAAATATAAAAAATAATTACCCAAACAAAATTTATATAAAATCTAGAAATCAGTCCAATCAATATTAAATTTTATGGAAAAAAAAGTCATAGAGGAATGCAATGCTCATGGTCTGCTTTTGAACTCCTTAAATCCAATATGAACAATTAGCGTTGATGGCGAGTTTTTTGATAAAAATATTAGCTAAATAAAACAAAACGAGTTAAAATTCCGACATTTTAACTTAGCTGAGCCATTACTTCAAAACGGGAGAGGAGCATATAGACCATTGGAAAGGTCCAACGATTATCTATCTACTATGGAAACATTCCCAAATACCTGTAAGTCCCGTTATCTCGGAAACCGTTTGAATTTGCCCTCCATCCCATACAATTTTTGCTCGTCTAAGTATGACGGGTTTCACACCACTTACGGGACACCTTGTATACTTATCACTTTTAAGTATATAGAGCAAACTCCAAGCAAGTAAAAGAGTTAGAATTGACCTAAGACCAATTTTTATGACATACTAGTAATCTCGTATGGTCACCCATCTGTGCAAGTTTGATTTTTGAAATGGATTTTCGCATATACATATTTCTAAAACGGTTCGTAGAACAGTAAAAATGGTTATAAAGCAATTTCATAGGATTTCATCTTATTCTGAAGAACTCTTCAGTAGAATAAAATCGTCTAGGACTGATCGTCTTCACAGTATACGTAAAAATTCTAAATTTTTATATGGCGACAACAAGAAGGGATTGCTCGATTTAGTTTATTTTTGAAATTTCATTTACTATTTTTATGAAAACTACAGTGTACAAAATTTCAGCTTCTACGTCGAAGCATTCTCAGGCAGCGCCTAAATATATATACCTATATATGTATGAAATGGCAGCGCTATGAGGGAGTTGCTCGATTGATCCCATTTTCGAGTTTAATTTTACTTTTTTTTTTTGGTTAAAATTCAGTGTGCAAAATTTCAGCTGCCTAAGTACATACGATACAGGGTGTGTTGTGAAAAACTAGCCTTTTTTTCGTAATCACCCTGTAACTTCTAAACGGTAGATATGCCCCCCCCCCCCCCCCCCTTCTGCCATACAATTTTTGGTTCGTCTAGGTGAGTACTATCACCTCCCGCTCTATTGACCTCCTAGTGGGAAACACCCTGTATATTTTACAGTTTAGTTTAATGGAATACAATGGCGTTAGGTCTAATCTTAAAGAAAGCAGTAACAGAAATGCGAATTTAAAACAAAAATATTTTGTTCTTTAACATTTTACCAGTTTTCGGTGATCTTGGATCACTTCCACTAGAGGTTTCTGAAATTGAAAATGCTTTTAAATCTCAGCGATAATTCTTTTTATGAACCAGATTTGATTCCAAGAATTTTTTAAGAATTGCGGTTCACTTCTAGTTCAACGGAGTATCTAGGTTGAAACATTTGGGGAGCCAACATATTCGTTACTGCGTAAAAATATATTTTCTTTCAGTACAGAAAAAAAAAATCATGACATACTAATATTTTTGATGGTTATCGCTATCCAGATTTACAGTTCTATGCTTTAGTTTAAAAATAAATATTAATTAACACGTTGAACACAATTCCCTCTGACACACCGCAGAATAATCCATATTGCTTTATTTTCTGATCTCTGAGGTCTCGTTAAATCTTCGCCTGCAACTATGAAGAGTACTGACGCACAATATTCAAAATGTGACTTTAACATAGTATTGTACACTTTTATTGCACTTAACATCCAAAGATTATTATTTTTTTAGCAATTTTGTTACAGATATAATTGAAATGATCTTTGAAATTTAGTTTATTGTCTATAAATACTTTATTTCTCAACCAATTCAATAGCCGTACTATCATCAATAGTAATGTTAAGTGTTAGAGTTAATAACTATCATTTTTGTTTTTGTACGATTAAGTTTTAACTTATTCATTTTTAACCATTTGCAAAACTTATTCGAATCAAAGCCAAATTATTCCTACCCTAATTAATATTGACAGTGTCATACAATAACGCATCATCTGCAAAAAGTCTTAATTTACAGTGGTCCCAGAATATTAATATAAATATGACAAGTAAAAAAGCTAGAATTGGTCTGAGACCAATTCTTATGATACCCTAGATGAATGCCCGTATAAAATTTCGTATTGTCACACTTCTGTGTAAGTTTGATTTTAGAAGTGGTTTTTCGCATATATTTTAGAAAGGTTTGTCGGACAGAAAAAATGATTTTAACCAATTTTATAGGATTTCGTATTCTGAAGAAGTTTTTAGTACAATAAAAATATCGCTTTCACAGTATACGTAAAAAACCTAATTTTTTATATGGCAACACCAAGAAGGAGTTGCCCGGTTTAGTCCATTTTTGAAATTTTCTTTGCTAGTACAATGAAAACACCATGTACCAAATTACAGCTCTCTATATCGATGCCTTTTCAGGCAGTGCCCAAATATATAGTGGAAAACAAAAGTTTTGTATGGCAACCCCACGAAGGAGTTGCCCGATTTGTCTCATTTTCAAAATTAATTTTACTTTTTTTTTAAAGTCCGTGTACAAAGTTTCAGCTCTCTAAGTATACACGTTCTCGAGTAATCGTGCGCACAGACGGACGGACGGACGGACGGACGGACATGCAAAAATCAAAATAACTTTTAATATTATGTGTGGGTGTCCAATCCATTTTGCTCTACCATCATTATTTCGAGGTGTTACAAACGGAATGACAAACTTAGTATACCCTTTCGATTTCATCTAGGGTATAAAAAAGGAATATTTCCATGATAAAACCTTGGGTACTCCTAAGGCACAGTTAATTGTTCTTCCACATATTTAATCAGTTATATTTGAACTATCTTTTTTACCTATTTTCAGATAAATGGAGCACATTTTCTGGCGTAAGGCTCTCGCATAAACTCCAATTTTTCACTTTTTATATTGGTACGTAAAGGGACTCCTCAAAACCTTCGGAAATTAATCAGTATACAACAAAGAGTTGACAATGTCAAGTAAAATAGGTCCGAAGCCATTTATCCCATTCTGGTGCTCCAGCCTTTAAAGTCCTTTTTGTGAGAGCTCCTCTGAATTAACCGATCGAAAAGAAAATATTCTGATAATCTTATAAGCTTGTCTTCTTATCTTCCCAACCATAATCAAATTGATATGCCTTTCTTAACAAAATTATTTAAACAATTTTATCTTAACCGATCGATTCCCAAAACAAAAACTCTCAGCTGGGTAATAATTGGATATCAAATGTGCAATAGTCCGATGAATTCAAATGACTATGCAACTATACTCAGCTGGAAGTTATTGGTAATAAAAACTATTTCATTGTTTTGTTAAGTAAGGTATATAGTATGTGTAGCCTTTGGGAAAGTAAGGAGCCAAGATTAAAACCACTGCAACACTATTTTCCTGTATGGATAATAGTAGTTTAGGTTCTATAGAATATATAAAATCCATGTCTAGTCACTTTTCCATGAAAATCAATATAAATCACTATAGAGAATCGGACTAGCATGCTCTCATCTGGATTTCTGTTTCATGGCTTTGAAAGTTTTTCTCGAGGGTTTTGCAAAGCCGCGTTGCTGGGGCAAACAATGTTTCGATTATGACGAAATATGGTTGTTATTTTAGAGTTGTACTTGAGTATTAGAAATAAACTACTTCACACGAAAAGCAGATCATACTTAAAGTCTTATCATCTGAATTTCGTGGTTTTGAAGGCGTCATATTTTGATCAAGTGATCTAGGGGGAGCAACCGCTACATCTGCTCGGCCCCTAGATACGCTTCTTTTCTAGTCATATAAAAATATTTTGGTTGCGGTAGCTTCATAGATTCGTGGATATTTTCTTTTAAGATTCTGTTGTATCAATCAGGTTCCCATTACTTAATTAAGAATTATAGGGGTAAAGCTAAATTATTTTGCATTCCTAAATATTGAAGTCTTGCCAAAAAAAATTTCATTTCTATGTTTAAAAAAGTCAACATTTTCAATTTCGTCAGCTGTTCCCAATCATGATTGAACGAATTTGTATGGTAGAGATGCAGAAACAAACCGAACAGTAAAAATCTGGTTTGAAAATTTCACTTCTGAAGATATACCTTTGAAAAATGAACCTAGGTTTGGCAGGTTTACTAACTTTAACTAGGTATGACCTGCATTGAAGACTTCAGTTGAGTCTAATTTGTGCAAAATGACGAGAGTGTCAGTTCAATATATGCTATCAGACCTAGGAACCTGTATGAACTAATGTGTATAGTTTCCTATAAATTCCGTGAATGGAATTAAATAGATAATGCGACAAGCCCATTTTTTTGCGAAAGAAAATAATCTTGGCCTGGAAAAATATTTGGAAATCAAGCCGGTCTTTCTTGCTACATCATACGTTCTTCCCAGATGCACCACCTATAGGCTACCACCTTTTACGGGTGCTAAAAAATAAATTGAATAACATTTGAATTTCATAAATGACGACCACACAAGCTGTTTTTTTATTCAAAATCACCACAGATTGTGCTCTACTTTTGGCTATAGTCGGGTAGAATTCCGGGTATATTTTTCTGAATTCACCTGTCGATCAAACTTGAATAGATGCGAATAACCATAGCTGAACTGAAGTTATTATGATTATTTAAATTGATTTTTGAATCAAATCTTCAGAAATTCAATTATTTACATTTATCTAAATTTATTTTAAATAGAGAGAAGCATGTCTACTTAAATTAAAAGAAATCATCATGTTTTTTAGTAAAACCGGAAACTTGTTCGTGTCGAAATAATGCTGCTTATGTCAATGGAAATTATGCTGCGGATTGTATGTCTTTGCTGTGAAAATGTTTTTGCATTCAGCACATTATCGTCTGTCGACAGTATAAAAAGCATAACAATGCGAAAAACTCTCTTACGGTGGCGCGGTCGAAAAAATTAAAACGAATTAATAAATTGCTTCATGACAGAAATGGAAAATGTTTTGAGTTTCAGCAAATTCGGTGTTTTAAAATGTTCACATTAGTAAAATACTCATCATAAGGCTTTTGGTTGAGAACTATGTATGTAAATGGGTCACATTATAGTTTAATTTATATGTCTATTACATAATGTAGTTGGGTAACATCTTAATATTATAAATTCAGTATGGACGTGTGCTAATATTCAATTGATGAGGTACCTATCCAGGAAACTGATAAAATGTAATAAATGATGCAACATAAATTATAGAAATTAATTAATTAATTACTCGAAAGCCGATATTTTCCAGATAATCTTTTGACTAAAACATAATACTCCTTTATTTCAACATACCAAAAATGTCCGAAAGTAATGCCACATAAGAAAAAAACACATCGTTTTACACGAGTTGGTGTTATGTCCAAAACAAGCAGGTTTATTCTCAGATAGAAATAATCTTTACACAGGAAATAGGATTATCCTTGTTGGTGTTTACAGTCCTGAATGTATTATGAATGCTATAGAAGGGCGATCTGATTTTAGAATTTGAGCCTAAAACTTGTTTCAAGAAGCCTCCAATAAAAATTTCCAGTTCACTAACATTAATGCATTTTATCACAATAATGTATGCAAAGATGTAAAATTTTAAGTGCAACACCATTACAAATACCCAGTACATTGTACTTTGCTTGTATCAGGTCTAGTACCTTATACTTAGTACTTGAAAATAATCAAATAAATACTTTTCTAAGTACTCTAATTCAAGTAAAACAGACTGTCCTGTACATTTCTAATCTTTGCTAGTACAGTATCCAATACTGAAGAAATTATCCATGAAGTTTTAATATCATTAGGAGGACCACTAGTACGACAGTTTTCCTTTCCGGGTCTCGTTTATATTCCAAGGCGTAGTGCGCGCTTCGGAAAAACATTTAAATTTATCTGTTATGCAATCACAGATTTATTATTGAAATAAAACAATAACTTAAAATGTTTCTAGCTCTCCTTATTCATTTCTGGGTATTTCGCTAAATTATCCTCCAAAAACTCAAAGTTATAAAAAAAAATTAGATTTAGATGAAATCGCAGAGAATTTAGAACACCAAGAAGGGGATGCTCGATTTAGACCATTTTTGAAATTATATTTACTATCTATTTTTATGAAAATGCGGTGTACACAATTTTAGGTGAAAGAGGAAAGTTTTGTATGGCAACCCCACGAAGGAATTACCCGATATGTTTCATTCTTGAATTTAAATTTACTTCTTGTTTTAAAGCCCGTATGCGAAATTTCAGTCTTCTAAGTAAACGCGCTTTCGAGTTATTGTGTACACGGACGGACAGACGGTTGCACGTCCGTTCGGCTTGCAAATTTCCTTTTTGTATTTCGGTGGATTTGTGGTTCTAAGTTCGAAAATGGGAAAAATATGGAAATATTCTTCTCAGGGTATACTGACAAAGGAATTAATTCGATACGTTTCCATGAAAAATTCTTCGGATTTTAAAAAGCCTGACGATCAATTTTACTGTTTGACGAATTGTTCTAGAAAAAAATCGAAAAACAACTCCAACGATATTTGGAGCACTTTTTGGAAAACTTAAGCGGATATAATTACGCACATCATCGACATCATATCGACACAAATTGTTCCTAAACCAATAATAACTTTTTCCATACTTATTTCTTTGAACAAAAAGAATAACCTATTTGATGCTGCTCTCAGAAAGCAATATCGAGGAGTAGCCTTTTGTGCTGATCAACACGAACTTACAGGAAAAAGAAATTGTTGAAATAGAAGCAGTTACTGATGATAATAATACACCAGAATACTCAATAGTGCTGAAAACGAATAATAGTATAACTAAAGTATGTAAATAAAAAATAATCTGACAATACCTTTTAATTAAAGCTACGGGATTAGGGTAGACGAAAAGAAAAGGGTTTTAACTCTAAAAAAATAAAATGTAAATAAAAGTTTCCGCCGTACTAACATTTGTGAAGTTGTTTACCCCAATCTCTGAATCGATTACCTAAACTCGAATACTAGAATAACCGAATCTTCCATTCATGGATACCCGAAAGGCCTGGTACACGATTACCTGAACAATTGGGTATATGACTACCCGAATAATCGATTATGCAAATATCCGGTAATTTGATTACCCAATTATTGAAATATTCTAATCTGAGAATGCTTGAACTCTCCAAAAATCAAAGTTAATAATTATTTTCATTTATTTGGAGTTTTTATTTTAAAATTAACAATCCAAAAAGTGAGCATATAGTTACCAACATAAGGTTTAGACGTGATGCTTTTCATTTGAAATTATATGTACAAACAAGATTTGCTTTTATGGAACAATAGTATTCTGAGGGTTAGGCGTGTCCACGGAATGAGCAAAAGTATGCTACAGGTATTCAGTGTATTCATATCATATGCAACGCAACGCCCTATACTTTCCAGATTGTTTGCTTAAGTATAAATAACTTTTGTTTCTTCTATATATTTAAGGTGGGCAAATCTTCTGGGGTGATGGCACAGACAAACTAATAATCTACAAAGACTGGCCACGTAGGACAAAAATATGCAACGCTTTTCCAGAATATAAAATGAACGATGCCTCAACGATGCCTCGACATGGCCCTTGACCACGTGCCCAAACCAAAGGGTAAGCCAGCAATGCTTCGCTCCAAAAAAAACCCGATGAAGAGAAGGCCACAATTTTTCTTAGAAATTTACTGGAAATTTCTTCCTTTGAATTTTTATTCATTGGCCAAAGCCGAGAAATTTTTTCTTTAGAACTTATACGCAATTTTGGAGGGCGACAACAATTTTTATGAGCGTAGACGCGTGGATAAGCAAGCAATTTTTTGCCTCTTTGCTCGATAACTAATATTGATTTTTCCAAATAACTTCATGAAAGATGATCAAGACCTATCAAATTTTTTAGATTTTATTACAGCTAAAATTACCAACTGCGGATACCTTGCTAAGTATAGCTTCCTACAGACTGGATGTAATTTTTATTTTTCAAAAATTTTCACAATTTCATTCAAGTTTTCATGCCGACGGACAGACGGATGAGCGGACAAATCAAAGTAGTTTTTAATATTTTGCGTAGGTGTCCAATCCATTTTGAGATACCTACGATAATTATTTCTATGGATTACACATGGAATGACAAACTTGGAATTGGTATACCTACTCTATGTCTATTATTTCATTTAGATTCTAGGGTATAATGAAAGTTCACGCCTTTTCCAATATTTTTGAATTTATCAAAATAATTTACATAAATTGGGGTGTCTCCCTTATAATAATTCTCGTATGATATTTTTCAACATCACGTACTCAAGTGGGGTTAATTTTACCTGAAAGATTCTGTATTTTTTATCATTGGTATGTATTATAATGAAAGTATTGTATCTGAAAATTCGAGTCGGCCACCAAAACGAATAAAAATTCTACCGAAACATTTTGTGTAAATTTCTAAAAAAAAAATGCTTTTTTCCTTATCTACGCTCATTGAAATTGTTGTCGGCCTCCAAAAGTGCGTATAAATTCTAAGTAAAACTAACGGCCTATATCAGGTGGAGGCATCGTTGATTTTATATTGGAGGGACGAATTGCTGTCGTTCCGACTAATGAATAAGAATTCGAAGGAAGAAATTTCCGGTAAATTTCTTAGAAAAAATTATGGACTTTCCTTCATCGGGTCGAAGCAACGTTGATCTTATATTGGAGCGAGGCATTGCTAGTTACGTCATCAGGTGCAAGTCGAGGCATCGTCGATTTTATATTTCAGAAAAGCGTAGCATATTTTTGTTCTACGTGGCCAGTCTTTGTATGTTAAGAGTTTGTCTATGATGATGGTCTTTCACGGCTTTGTCAGGAAGGGAAAGGATTGAGGAAAGCGCCATTCGGAAATTCAGAGTCGGTCGCTTTCATCAGCACATTGAAACCGCCAGCAGATGTGCTAGATTAATAGTTTACTCAAATGTCATCTGTACATTTGGAAAGTAACATTTATTGAACGCCCGGCTTTAGCGATAATATCAATTTTTGTAGCTACGCATTTATCATGCTTATTTTCATCCCTTGGTATTTTGAGTTACACAGATTTACATTTTCAGGTTACTCCATTAAAAAAAACTTCCATAGCTAGTATACAGCACGAACGCTATTCCTTAACCTCACATGTTTTCCTTTCTCTGGTGTTACTGCTAAGCGGAGATCGTTCTTAATAAATTTCAAGAAATCAACTTTTAGGAAAAATTAATGAACAGGTGGAAGAAATCAGAAAATTAAAAAAAATCAATCTTATACATATTAGCAAAGGTAGTCAAATTCTTGAACAACTATTATGAAAGTAAATATTTTGGTTGTATAAAATCTAATTCCATTTATACTTATATTATATGTTATATTATCTTTATATTTTTCTTCTTATGAATAATGAGGACAAGCTCTGAAAAAATTAAAACTTAATATTAAAAAATTGCGGAACATAATTTTATATTTTAAGTTATAGAAAACTGATATATGTTCCTATCTTTCTTCAAGAGTATAAACTTCTTGGGTTACAGAAAATTCTAGAATATTCAGGTTTTCTGAAATATTTATACCTGTAATGTAACTTTTTCGTTAAGGAATATTGGTACACTTCCTTCAGACATATTTTTGCACTCAATATTTAGACACTATAAAACAATCGAAATACCTTTGCATCGAAAACGACTATTTTAAACTGCAACGCAAATAATCTGTACACAGATCAGAACGAATTATTAGATATTGATTCGACGCCTACACTATTTCGGGAAAAAGTATTATTATAAATAATAATTTAACATGGATTAATCATATCAATAGTATAATCTTAACGGTAAACGGAAGTCTTCCCAAAACTTGGGGCAGCGCATCGTATACACCCTTAGCGCTAGATTCACTTTAGCTAAATCACTGCTACTACCTAATTTTGAAAGAAATTCTGCCTGTACTTTATCTATTTTTCAGGACAATGTGAGATTAGAGCTGAAAATTGGATCCAGATTTTCTAATATGTATGTGGATATCCAGATACTCGGATCTGCGAACTATCCAATTCCTGAAATCGGCATCCGAACTATCCGGATCCAGACTAAGCAAGAGAGGCTCAACATTTATATTTTCCCAATAAAGCAACGTAATGTGGATACAATTTTGAACTTCTTTTGCTTAGTATGGATCTGGATTCGGATAGCTTGGATCCGGATCCGGATAGTTCGGATACGATTATCCGGATTTGGGGAATTGGAACCTAATTATTCTGGATAATCCAGATAGCAAAGTATCCGGAGTTTGTGAACTATTTCATTTTGCTCTTTTAAATTTCCTGTACATTTTTAGGCTCGAAAGATGGATGCGATGCATTGCATGTTCCCTTTCCCCTATCCTATTAGTTTTAGTGAGTGCATAGGCGAAATCAATTTATTTTTATACATAATTACAACTGGAGAAATTCCACTGATGAGAAATCAGTTATTCTATGATGACTACAATTTAAACTTTATTACAAAAAGAACAACTGTCAAGTATACATAGAAAATTAGAGAAGATCAGACTACAAATGGATGGATCGTATAACCTGCAAATATAACTGCAATCAATACCCATGATATACATTACAATGTATGCCAACAATTTGTTTGACATTTAAGTCATGATGTCCTTCCAACTAAGTTTAAATGGTGGCTTATTGAGAAATCATAGAAATGCATAGTTAACTAGAAGGTTCGCTGGTGGCCTTAGCGTTACCATGATTTATAATAGTGTATACTATGTATGCCGTATAAGTCAACTTTATTCAATTGGGTGTGTTCTTGGATAGCTTGGTAAATAAGTTGATATGAGATATTCTCGAATGATCCCTGTATATCCAATATATTTATTTGGATAGAAATCTTCTGTATCCTAGCACTACTGGAGATATCTCCTGGTAGAGGCTCTAGAACGATTCTCTCTTGCCTTTAATTTATTCGCTATAAAACTTTGCGAGCTTGATTCTTAACCCAGGGCACATTTATGTTGTTAGTTTTTTCTATCTCTAGGTAGGATTCAGATTTACTACCCGTTTCTAATTAAACACTTGCTAATTCAATGCTGTATAAGGTTGTTGATTGTTAGATAGCCTGTTTGGATAATTGATTTGTGATCATATATTCATAGATCTTTGTCAACATACATTTTTTTCTTGCTCTCTCATTGGTCTGTAAGTTAAACCTAATATGGTGGTGGTGTTCGGTAATAGAAGGTTCAATGGGTGGAAAATAGATCAAGATAGCATTTTGGTGCTAACAAAAGTTTCGAATATTATATACATGTATGCTGAAAATATAAAATTCGAAGTTCACTTCAGAGGAAAAAAATCCTCTCGAAGAAGTGAACGCAGAAATAAAAAGTAGAAGCCCACTATACTTATCGTCAATGCAAAAATTATGGGAGAGAGCATCACCGTGCTTTCAACTGCCAATACTCCTCTATTATTTTTCCTTAAATACAGTTGAAATTTTACGGTTTTCGAAAATATATGTTCTTCCATCTTACTCGTCTAAGCTTTACCAAAGTTTGTTTGTCCTTCCTTCTTGATTCATATGTATTTTTTAAATTTAGATATAAATTATAGGCATACGCAGGTTGAGTTTAAAAATGTTATATTAACTTTGCACTATTCATCATTCCGTGTTAATTTTTCTCTTTATTATTTTAAGTAAGCGAATATTATATCTTAAAGGTATACGAATGTTGAACGGTTTTTCTCTATCTGTCAATGAAGGTATATAACATGGGTGCTGCCTGCCTGTATAGTATTGCTATGATTTTATCACATCAATTCAAAGTAAGAATAACTTTTCGAAGAATTTTTTTTTATTTCAAAGTGTAATAAAATCTCTGACATAATTACAGCTACATACATATGAAAAAAGCAAACAAACTTTAATTTGATATTATAGCACAGAAATACAATTTGATATTTGCAATTCTCAGTTAAATTTCTGGTAATTATTCAAATTTCACTCCTACGGCGAAATATATTCATACACATCAACAAAAGTTTTTTTCATAATTTCAAAAAATAAAGAAAATATGCTTTTCCATGATGTCGTCGTCGTCGTCGTATTTTGAGATCATTACGACACGACATTTCTTCTATTCCACTGATTCGTAAACAACGTTGAAAAGTTGCTAATTACACAGGAATTTCGCTTTAATTTGCACAACAATAACTTCACGTGCATTGGACAGAATATTATTAAAATAATAAAATTTGATAAGTTACTCTCGATTTTTAAGAAACTTCGTAAATTACATACATAGGTACAAAAGAAAATTCTGGTTTAGTAGTTCGCGTAATTCTTATCCAACCAACTAATTCGCATTTTTAGTGCGTTGCTTTGATGCATTCAAGAAATTTTCTTAGCATTTATGGTGAAAGCGTAAATCAAGATGGGGTTTTATAAATTTTTTTTTCATACAGAATAATGTGAAGAAAAAATTATTATAACTATAATGAATCTTAGTTAGTGTACCTAATACAAAATTGTTTTGCCATTATGAAAAAGACACATATGTATGTACCTACTACATACCTACTTTCTGTTTTGTTTTTTATTTTTTTATTTTTCAAAATATCTATACATAATGTATTTGCAGTTTTGGCAACTTTGTAATTATAAGAAAACAACTGTATTCAGGTGAACAATGCAATTTATTCAGAGTGGCTTGCACATGCGATATACATATTTTGATACCTATTTGCAATGTAGGCATATATTCATGCATGCGCATAAGAAGTTACGGTATCTGCTGAATATTGCAAAAATGTTATCAAATAGGAAGAAACTTTTCAAGCTCATTCTATTGTAAATTAAAACTAAACCTAAAGTAGCTAAAGACAAATTTTAATGCTTTACTGTTTACTAAAACTTCTACCTAGAATCTCAAAATATGGAATCATCTCCTATCCTAACGCAAGATCTTTTTCCCCTGCTTTCTCCCATAATTTCTGCATTGACCATAGATACGTATGCGTATTTATTTATGGCGCAATTTACCAATATTTTCCCCCTATAAGTATTGTATTAGCTGGCTATTTTATTTCTGCGTTTACTTCTTCGAAAGAATTTTTTTCCTCTGAACTGAACTTTGAATTTTATTTTTTCAGCATATATGTATGTATATAATATTCGAAACTTTTGATAGCACCAAAATGTTATATTGATCTATTTTCCATCCACTGTATTACTGCTCTTCTTAAAATAACCAATGATATACGGATTACTATTGACACGGATGAGTTCTCCATGTTAGTGCTCTTGCATTTCTCTAAGGCATTTGATTCGGTGAATCATAGCAAGCTATGTAGAAAAATGATATTACAGTTTAATTTCTCTCCCCAGGCTGCAAACCTTATCAATTGTACATCTCAAGACCAATTGGATTAGCTGAAGATGGTGTTTCCTGTATAAATGATGACCTCCATTCTATTTATTTGTGGACCATTGACAAAATGCTACACTTGAACCCTACCAAAACTAAATGCTTAATAATATATAAAACAATTTTAGATACTTCTTATTTCTCGCCAAGTTTTATAGCCAATAAATTAAAGGCAAGAGAGAATCGTTCTAGAGCCTCTACCAGGAGATATATGATCTATCTCCAGTAGTGCTAGGATATAGAAGATTTCCATCCAAATAAATATATTGGATATACAGGGACCATTCGAGAGTATCTCATATCAACTTATTTGATAACACACCCAGTTGTGAAGGATGGATAAAAACTTCCATGATAGTAGCTTTTAAAGGGTGTCTAACTACCCCTGTACTGTGGTTGTAGACAATGAGCAGAAGGCATTTTCCAATAGGAAAGAATGGCACAAATTTTATAGTTTTCTCTTTCGCGCTATGGCAGAGTTGGAGCTACCAACACAAAATATCGCTTACTGAAAGTTTTCTTATGCCATTTGATGTTTTTGTTGACTGCAGTTGCAATCACCGCAGGAAGAATAAGGTAAAGATAGGGCCATCCCAAATGAGTATTATTGATGCACCTTTTCAACTCTTCTTTAAAAAACCGGATTGCATACTGCATCAAGAATACTCGTGTGGGTTGGCCCATAGTGTTTACCATGCTCCATCGCTCTTGCCCATACGCAGGATGCAGGTAGAAATAACCTTTTGAAAATTTAAGTCGGAATGAGTTTAATTTCTTATAAGAATGCTTATAAGCGATTAAAATATTACTTGAAAACAAGAAAGATATTTTTTTAATTTAATTCGATTTTCGGCTGTAAATTTTCATCTTATTGGTTGAGTTTTGCATGTTTTTTATGTAAAGGGTGCTTTAACGGTGATATACAATATTCGTGCCACATGAAATAGCAAATCGTTCAGTCAATTGTTATAAATCAGTGGCAGAAGTACAAACTACTGCTGCCGACATCGCCGTACTAGTTGGATGCAGAATCGGAGAAACAATCTAGAAACGCCTACAGAATATGGTGGCGAGTTTGTACGCAGAATTTGACTTAATCATTAACCCAAGAAAGAATGAGTTGAAATATTGCATGTACCAAAAAAGAACCCACGTAAATTGACAAGCTCTATATACTTACACTCTTTGCGGTAAAAATTGAGTTGAATTGCAATTTTTAGGTATAGCTCTAAGTAAGAAACTAATCCACAAGCCTTCTTGAGAAGATTTTAGGATTGAAACCAAAAATTATACTCCAGATGTACTCGTCAACTTCCATAGTTTGGGGTAAACAAAAAACAATATACAGAGATTGTTCTGTGTAGGACTGTCAGAGGCTATGCATACAGCCTACTCATACTAAACCTTCTTCCTTACATCTGCAAATGCAAATGGAAGCTAGAGGTAGATAGACTGCAGACAGCTAACAATAGAAAAAACACAAAAATATGTCAATATCAAGATCTTCAATCCACAAAGTCTCTTAGCATTTCCATAACTGTTACCATACAATTTTGATGTATTATCTAAAACTAAATCTAAATTGCAGCCTAGAGTGAAAGATAACCTAATAAGTTATTAGTTATTAGGTTATCTTTGCTAAAGTACTAGCAAAGATTAACTAATGAGAAGATAGGACACAGAAGAGATTTCTGATTGTTTTCCGCTGAAATGTACACGGCTAGAAAGGAAAGCAGGAAGAAGAAAAATAACAAAAAAATCAAACTCTCTTCCGCGCTCTCTTTTGTGAAAGCCCGCTTTTCTGCAATATTGAGCATGTTGTTGCTATAATGGAAACATGTTATTGCTGCAATCCTATGATATTTGAACAGCACGCGCATCTGTTTATTAAGTGAGAGAAATTCATTTTGGATTTCTGATATTTCTGAGAAAAATGAGCATATTTTTCAGAAATATTACATCTCCTTTAGTGCATTTACACTGTCAAATGTAAAATTAAGATCGCGGAAATTGAAAATAATAGTGGAAATTTGTGTTTATATTTCCAATCATCTCTCTTTTGAGTGGGAAATGACTAAAGAGTTAAATATACATTTTAATCTTTATTTTGTAGAGACAAATTACGGATTAAGGAAGAAATCGTTAGATATGTATATAGAAGACGAATGTCTGCACCGCTTGACATTTTATTATGAACTGACTAATCAATTAGTTGAACGCAAATCGTTTTTTGTCAGTAAAATTGATAGGACTGTCCGTCAGCTCTATTGACTCCGGTAATCGTCGCGTTAGCTACGACGAAAATTGTAGCTAAACACTTTATTAACAGAAAATAGGCCTAATGTTCAGTTCAGGCGGCCCACCCACACCCAAGTTTTTATCTTTTACCAGAGCAAGACAGAATGCCTGACCCGATGAACGGAAAGCCACAAAGTTTTTTAGAAATTTACTGAAAACTTGTTCTTAGAATTATACGCATTTTTAGAGGCCGACAACAATTTTGTAGGTACTTTTTTTTGTTTTTTTTTTTTTTTTAGAAATTTAGAGAAAATGTTTCGGTAGAATTTTTATTCACTTTGGTGGCTAATTGGAGTATTCAGATGCCTTTATCGGCCTCCAAATGCCAATAAGCATTCATTTCTTCTGCCGTTGTCATCCTCCAATAATGCATAAAACTTCTAACAAACAAATTTCCAGTAAAGCCTACTAAGGTTGGCGCTAAGCTAACTTTTATATGAAAATTTAGCACGCTTAAAGCTATTGGCGAAAATTTATCCTGAGTTTTAGCGGGTACAGTACTAAGGTCAACGCGCTAACCTTGGCTTTTGATTTGGTTTAGAGATGGCACCGCCTGGGTCGTTCTTTAGCGCGCTAAGAATATTTATTGTCAGAGTTCTGAGATTTGATAGATTTATTGATTGCATTTTTCACGTAGTTTTATACGTCCTTGCTGTAAGTACGGAAGAATTGGATTTCTTCTCATGGCCGTATTTTCAATATCATTTTTAATTTCTATTTATTGTGTACATTATACATAATATTTTAATATTTTTAATATTTCCAAATAATTTTATCTACGTTTTTAGAAATAATATAACCGCGCGCTGTATTTCCGAAAATAAATTGGAAAATGCTTCTTCTTTTTCTTTTTGCTATATCTTTTCTGTGAGTCTCCGCTGTTATATTTTAGCGATATTGCAGACTCGCTAAAATTTAGCTTACCGCGGACCTTAGTACTAGGCTTATATTTCTAAGAAAAAATTTTTTAAGAAAGAATTGAGGCCTTCTACATATTTGATTTAAATATTCGAGCAAGACGTTGTAAATTTTTTTAAGTGACTCGCAACCTTAGAATATATAGCAAACAGGAATGGCTGAATCGTGTATAATTGGTCTTAGAATATATAGCAATTTGCTATATATTCTAAGCTCGCAACATACCTACATATATCTCTGACTTCTGGTTTTCAATTTTCGTATGCGCCTCGTTATCTGTATATTTACTTATTTGTTCTTGTTCTGATAAGTTTCGTTTCGTCCGATTTCATTCATGGCATGCACGGCCCAGTTGTATAATTTGCTTGAGCGTATGAAGCGGATTTTAGATTTATCTCAAAGAAACGTTAGATGCTACAGCATGTAATAAATCAAGGACTTCATTTTCATAGACTTACTAATTTTTTTTTTTATAATTAATGTCTTTCTGGAAAATTTGTTTTTTACAGTTGTTGGTCCATTCTGAAAGTTTTCAATTTCAGTTCCAACAAATAAAACTTCCTTCCAAAGTTCTTCCAGTAATCTATATACACCTACATGATCTGATTAGCGTCAATTATTTTATTTATTCTATGATGCCATGATTCAGCATAATTTTGAGTTTATTGGAATATTTGGTTCTTCAAAACAACTTCGGAAACGGTGTGAAATAAAGGTGATCTACTATTTTTTCCACAAACAAATTTCCTTTAACCAGCCAGTAAGTTTTTACCATTACATCTAAGTCTTCAAATCATTTTTCAAAAAATTTCTACTGAGAAAAAAACACTCAATACTAAAATTGCGCACATTTGAATAGTAAATTTAATGTACTTAAATATTTATATGTTTAGTGCATGCAGACTTTTATACAATATGAATATTTTGCGAAATTGTTTTTTGTTTTGTTTTTCGCTTTTTAGAGAATTTTTCTATTTTTGCTCGGAAAAACGCCATTTAGTTAAGTGGATGCATTAAAATGTTTAGAGTAGGTTAGTAATACCGGAAATACCTGATTCTATCATACCATATCCAATATGATTTTTGTAAAGAGATTGGTATCTTCGATGTTTTGAGAAAAGATACGTTGGGATTTCCGGACGGATAACAGGGCAAACATCTAAGTTCACTAGAAAGCATATGTAAATTATCGGAAATACAAAAACGTGAAGGTAATTAGAGGCGCAGAAGCAAATATTGGTACCAGCTTTGGATGCACAAATCAGATGGAACATAAAATTCAGACCGACTTGGACCCAATAAAGAAGAGTTATTCTTATTATATCTATTTTCACTTCCTATTAAAAAAAGTAAAAATTTTAAGGAAGAAACAAGGTGGTTGGTAGAGTTTTCCAGTAGCCCATCCAAGTAACCAAATTTTTAATTTTTTTTTTAAATAATGCACAAATATAATGGCCATCTTTTGGAACTTAAGGAAGAAAGCTAAAAACTATTGTAAGACAATTTTTCAGTTTAAATGAAAATTTATGCCATAGCACATACATACATAGGAATGCATTTCTTCTGTTTCATGGCTTAGAAACTATATCTTCCAGTATCTTTGACCAACCCCAATAAATTTCGATTTTTCCTTCAGTCTCCGTCGTTTTAAAAGCACTGAAGAAAACTTTGTCATATAAAACCGTATGAAATCGAATATGATGCTTTTTTTTACCGTTCGACAAACTATTTTAAAATCAAATTTTTCTAGGGTTTCGCGTAAATTGGTTCTTGCATGAATAATAAATTTTTCTTATTTTTTTCTAATTTTGATTGAAAGTCACTAAGTATAAAAAAATTGATTTTATTCATAAAAAATAATCACCATTTCATTGAATAACAAATGGCGTTTTATCGATAACTAAGTATCTAAGGAAGTATGCCTTCGATACGTCATGAAGTAATTCCTATTTGGAAAATTTTCTACCGCATACTATTGCCCAGCTTTGTTTAGGTAATCTTTTGGCAAAATTTTGTAGAAGAAGTAAGGTGGGTAGGGTAAGCAGGGCTAGGCTTGAGTTTCTTATCCAAAATCGCTATTGTTTTTTGTGTGGTTTGTGGAGTGTAGAGTCATTACTTCAGCTTAAATGTGTGTGATTATTTACAGCCACAGATTTTCTAGTAATAACGATATTTAATGGGCGACATTCTCGTTAAACAAGCTAATTGAAAGCCTTATATAAATTTGAACGTTGGCCTGTAGAAATAGATATGAATCTTATGAATATCACAGTAAAAATCATTATTATAATTTGAGTAGAAAAGCAATACAGAGCTCTGAGAAATAGGGTACGGAACCATTGCCCAAAATTTATTGCGATTACTTAGAATTGGTCTAATGTCATAGACCAGAAGTTTATATTGTTGATCAATCAAAATATAGCCCAGCAGATAGCTTATTTAATAGTGACCAGCTAAAATGGCAATGAGGTTTTTCGCACAGGATGGGTTACTTGTTGGTATTTCTAAGAAGAAGGTGAAGTTTCTTTGAGTCATTCACCGGAAGTAATTCCTACCTGAACTGTAGTTTGTATACCCGCAGATTAAGACTTTAGTTAAAATTTTATGAATGATGTTTGTTGGAAACTACTTATGATCGTTTAGACGCGGTTTCTACTTCACGAATTGTTAATGGCTTCGAGGGGCTTTGGTTCAGTTCATTTCCAACCAGTATTTTTCTTACTCTAATGAAATATAATGCATTCATAGAAAATCGTTCCTATTCTACTTCACAACTTACATTCTTTAAGGTAAATTAAAATTTTTACTATACCTCTTTTCTTCCTGCCAATATCACATATCGTCGGTGATACTGCTAGAATATTATAGCAATATAATATCATATAACAAGAAGAAATGATGACGAGAAACAGAAGAGATAATGGGAACAGTTATCGCAGCCATACTACCATAAAATTAAAATAAGATTTAAATTTCCAGCGTAGATCATCAAATGGTAGGATGAGATTAGTGAGTGTGAAGCGAAAGCATCATATGAAATCGATGGTGACTGTTGCACATACTTATTTTCATAAGGAAATTTTATAACTACTCAGATACTAAAATCATCGAATCTTAGAATGGAAGTCTTAAATAAATAATTCGATGTCAGCAATTTTGCAACAGACCCACGTTTTGCTTAAGCAGACCATGTAAAAACATGAATAAAAAAACTCAATAAAGGTCCCAGTTATCTTGAAACGAACAACAGTTATGTTGACGTAGATAATTCATTGTTGTGTTTTTGATACATATATCCATGCTTGCCATTCGGGATGCATTATTGACAATGATAATGCTACAACGTTATCTGATTAGATAATATGATTTCAACAATGTTGGAAATATCACATACGTACAAGTTAATATAATAATAAAAAAATATAAGGGCCCTATTAGATAAAATCTGCAAAGCTCCGGTTAATTTACTCGCCTTTTTCTATGCTGTCATAATATAAGCTTACAAAACTAGAAATATGAGTGCTTAGATACATTTTGGTGGTTAGAAAGATTTTACAGGATTTTGATGAGTTTGTAAATAGTACCTATCTAACTTTCGAAATTTAAAAGAAATATGAGATAACAAATATACGTTATAAATATGACGTAGGGACTTGAACCTGGATAATAGTATATTTCAAGATGTCTAATGAACAATAATAGAGTACTTGTATGAATACGAACACCAGGCCCGTCAAATATGAAGTGAAGACCGTTCGATGCGTCAGAGGAGACATATCCTTTTCTTGCATCATAAAGCATTAAAGAATTCAGGAACAAGCATGCTCGTTCGTTATCCTGGCCGTTTGTCTATTCATTTATCTGTCTTCACTGCAATCAGTATAGCTTTGCATACAGAAGTTTTGGTTTTCTTTTACTATATGATCACTTGTCCCATCATGACGTACATGTATGTTTGCCTGTGCAAAAACTGTTCCTTAAAAAGTTTTATTAGGTTGAAAGCACCATATCGTTTCTTATACTCGGAAGAGTTGCTTTGAGAATAAAAATCTTTCCGGAGAGATTAGTTCTTCTTGAGCAAAATTCCATCTGATTTGAAGTAAACTCTCCACACTGGAGCGTTACTCTGCTAGGAGCTTTTGAAATGCCGCAATATATTCTAAGTTCCATTTGGAGCTAAGTTTTTTGCTCAAAAATAATATAGCTCTCGGGAAGCCAATTAAAATTATTACTTACAAAGACCTACTGGAGAAGTAAGTGAACATGTATTGTCGCAAGAAATCATATCCTATAATAGCTAGTTTTTTTTTTCATTTTTGAATAAATCCTAAATTATTAGATTAAATATTTATTGAAAACCTTAAATTTCACACGTAATTCTGTCTTAGGGTGGTGCTTAAATCTTTTCTCCGTATATCTAGAGCATCTTAATATTTTGCTCGTCGGACATTCAACTGACAAGATTTTGTATACTCCAGCTATGTAAAGCGAAATACTTTTATTTTTGATTTTTTTCGGAGCAGAGCTTAGTGGATCAGTGTTTTCGGAACGATATTTGAAGCCATGAAACTGCCTGTTTACGCAGAAATAAAGCACTTTTTAAAATATGGTAAAAATTTGTTTTGGATAAATAACCGTAGAAAATCGGAGACGGAAGACGGGTACTTTTTTGCAATGTTTCTCTATGCAGTAGGTACGGCTGCTCATTAAAATTAGGAGCTCCAACAGATTTGATTATAAGTATAACTACAATAATTGAACAAAATTTCACTCGTCTGCTGCTTGGAAAAAATATTGCCGTAAATTTGTCATACTTCGATTTTTCATAAGAAATTATATATTTTGTACAATAATTGCAACAAGTTCTTTTTTAATTTTCGATAAAAAAAAACATTGATAAGTTAAGAGTATTTATTGAATTGCAAATAATCTAATTTATATTACATATACCCAGGGCCTGTAAGAGCCACTGAGAGTTCCAGGTCAGATAGTATGTATTCAAAAAATGTAGATTATTCTAATCAACAATTTATTAAAGGAAAAATAAAAATATAAAAATAAAAATTAAAATCAATGTTCTTTAATAAAAATTAAAAAAATCGGCTCTCCGAACTTTAACAGCTGCAAGCGAACTTATTAGTTGTTGTTATGTTCCAATTGATGTTTAACCGATTCACATAATTTTGGCTCATTGTTGACCATATAAATATAAGTTTTTTTATGTCTGACTGAAATGCAGTGTTGGGATACAAGTTAGAAAACCCAATAGGATTATCTCTCTTAAAAGTTCAGCTGGTTTCATATAGTTTTCAAAATGTGTTTTATAAACCAGTTTAAATAAGTAAATTTTCTGGATAGTTTCTTCATTAAGAGCATTTTAAATTGATATTCTCGCCCATTACGTCAAAATTTCATAGAACTTCAAATATGGAGCATATACAAGGTGTTTCCGCCTAGGAGGTCAATAGAGCAGGGGCCTAGAAAAAAAAATTGTATCTCAGGGGTGGGGTATATCAACCGTTTAGGAGTTACAGGTTATGAGCTAATAATTGTTTAACGACTACAGCTAGCACATAGGGTGTGATAGATCAAATTGAAGAGGAGAATCTACAGTTTACAGTTCTTATAAATAAAAACGGCCTTTTTGCAAAAATAATAGTAGTCAAAGTAAAAAAAAAAGTAGGATATACGAAATTTAGTTTAGACAACCATAACTCTAGAAGCTGGTTGAGCACTCGTTCGATAGGCCATAAAGTTATACATACAATGAGCACTTAGCTGTGACCGTGCGCCACGTACTTTTTAAGATACAGGGTCTTTTGTGAAAAACTAACATTTTTTCTCAATAACCCTGTAACTCCTAAACGGTTGATATGCCCCCCCCCCCCCCCCCGGTGCCATACAATTTTTTGTTTAGCTAGGTGAGTACTATTACATCCTGCTCTATTGACCTCCTAATCGGAAACACCCTGTATAGTAGAAATTGCTTATATTTTAATTTTCTATGTAACCAGATTTCTTATATATAATATAATATATTCATTTTCTTTCTCTGATTCTTATTGCCCTATCGATTGTTCGTTAGATTTCTCTTATTGAAGCACAGTTGAGAAATATGTTTGCAACGACGAATTGAATTGTTTATCGTTTACTAATTGCAAGGCTACGTTCAATATTGGTATCAACTACAAGATTTCAACTATTCTAATAATTTTTGATCACTGTTGAGCTGTTAATTCTCGTCCAGGTACTTCAACAAAGTCGTCGTTGTATAAGTTACCCTCCCGTTCTTCATAATCCCGTCGTTCATCTATCTTAATAATAATTCCATTATCTAGTTCATTACTGGTCGATTGTATGCACTCAATTACATTGACGAAATCGAATTCTTTGAAACTAAGTTGCTGTCCCATTTCATTTCCAGTAAACATAGTTCATTAAAATGAATTTCAAAACCATCATTTGTACAATCTGGTGTGGTCTCTTATGTTTCCATACTGCCATCATTTATGATAACGTTTCTGATATTGTAACTCTTTCAAGATTCCGTTAAAACAGGCGCATTTTCTCCAGTTGTAGCTTTTGTGATTTGCGAAAAAGTGGTGCTCAAATATTAGGTTTTAAATGTCGCAATGATATATTGATCCATTGGTTGGATCAACGACTTCGTATTTGACCGGAAAAAAAGAAATTTATATCACAGAGATCAGTCGGATTACCTGGGCATTATATAAGATCATTAAAATCTTAAAATCTAGTCCATTTTCTTTGCAATAATTCATTATTTATGAATAAAAATTAGTTTAGTGTACCTACTAATTTTTAACAATAAATTTAGTTTTGTTTTGCTTCATTAAAATTTAGTTAGTTTTCGAATTGAATACTATAGTGTATCCGGATTGATCGAAGTTGACCTATGCAAGGTGTTGTAGTAGCAACTATATCACAAAACTCAGAAATAATAAGAAATATACTAGTGCTTAATGCTACATATAAATATATCGAGTAAAAAATTAAACAGCTTCATTCTAAGTACCTCTTTAATCAAAAGGTAGTAAACTTGGTACCTACATTAGTTTTGACAATAAGAGATGATTAAAATTAAGACATTTGTCCCCAAGTAAATACCTTTATTGAGTTTTTAATTTATTTATTTATTTATTTATTATATATATATATATAATATATATATATAAATAACCGTAGAAAATCGGAGACGGAAGACGGGTACTTTTTTGCAATGTTTCTCTATGCAGTAGGTACGGCTGCTCATTAAAATTAGGAGCTCCAACAGATTTGATTATAAGTATAACTACAATAATTGAACAAAATTTCACTCGTCTGCTGCTTGGAAAAAATATTGCCGTAAATTTGTCATACTTCGATTTTTCATAAGAAATTATATATTTTGTACAATAATTGCAACAAGTTCTTTTTTAATTTTCGATAAAAAAAAAACATTGATAAGTTAAGAGTATTTATTGAATTGCAAATAATCTAATTTATATTACATATACCCAGGGCCTGTAAGAGCCACTGAGAGTTCCAGGTCAGATAGTATGTATTCAAAAAATGTAGATTATTCTAATCAACAATTTATTAAAGGAAAAATAAAAATATAAAAATAAAAATTAAAATCAATGTTCTTTAATAAAAATTAAAAAAATCGGCTCTCCGAACTTTAACAGCTGCAAGCGAACTTATTAGTTGTTGTTATGTTCCAATTGATGTTTAACCGATTCACATAATTTTGGCTCATTGTTGACCATATAAATATAAGTTTTTTTATGTCTGACTGAAATGCAGTGTTGGGATACAAGTTAGAAAACCCAATAGGATTATCTCTCTTAAAAGTTCAGCTGGTTTCATATAGTTTTCAAAATGTGTTTTATAAACCAGTTTAAATAAGTAAATTTTCTGGATAGTTTCTTCATTAAGAGCATTTTAAATTGATATTCTCGCCCATTACGTCAAAATTTCATAGAACTTCAAATATGGAGCATATACAAGGTGTTTCCGCCTAGGAGGTCAATAGAGCAGGGGCCTAGAAAAAAAAATTGTATCTCAGGGGTGGGGTATATCAACCGTTTAGGAGTTACAGGTTATGAGCTAATAATTGTTTAACGACTACAGCTAGCACATAGGGTGTGATAGATCAAATTGAAGAGGAGAATCTACAGTTTACAGTTCTTATAAATAAAAACGGCCTTTTTGCAAAAATAATAGTAGTCAAAGTAAAAAAAAAAGTAGGATATACGAAATTTAGTTTAGACAACCATAACTCTAGAAGCTGGTTGAGCACTCGTTCGATAGGCCATAAAGTTATACATACAATGAGCACTTAGCTGTGACCGTGCGCCACGTACTTTTTAAGATACAGGGTCTTTTGTGAAAAACTAACATTTTTTCTCAATAACCCTGTAACTCCTAAACGGTTGATATGCCCCCCCCCCCGGTGCCATACAATTTTTTGTTTAGCTAGGTGAGTACTATTACATCCTGCTCTATTGACCTCCTAATCGGAAACACCCTGTATAGTAGAAATTGCTTATATTTTAATTTTCTATGTAACCAGATTTCTTATATATAATATAATATATTCATTTTCTTTCTCTGATTCTTATTGCCCTATCGATTGTTCGTTAGATTTCTCTTATTGAAGCACAGTTGAGAAATATGTTTGCAACGACGAATTGAATTGTTTATCGTTTGCTAATTGCAAGGCTACGTTCAATATTGGTATCAACTACAAGATTTCAACTATTCTAATAATTTTTGATCACTGTTGAGCTGTTAATTCTCGTCCAGGTACTTCAACAAAGTCGTCGTTGTATAAGTTACCCTCCCGTTCTTCATAATCCCGTCGTTCATCTATCTTAATAATAATTCCATTATCTAGTTCATTACTGGTCGATTGTATGCACTCAATTACATTGACGAAATCGAATTCTTTGAAACTAAGTTGCTGTCCCATTTCATTTCCAGTAAACATAGTTCATTAAAATGAATTTCAAAACCATCATTTGTACAATCTGGTGTGGTCTCTTATGTTTCCATACTGCCATCATTTATGATAACGTTTCTGATATTGTAACTCTTTCAAGATTCCGTTAAAACAGGCGCATTTTCTCCAGTTGTAGCTTTTGTGATTTGCGAAAAAGTGGTGCTCAAATATTAGGTTTTAAATGTCGCAATGATAATTTGATCCATTGGTTGGATCAACGACTTCGTATTTGACCGGAAAAAAAGAAATTTATATCACAGAGATCAGTCGGATTACCTGGGCATTATATAAGATCATTAAAATCTTACAATCTAGTCCATTTTCTTTGCAATAATTCATTATTTATGAATAAAAAATTAGTTTAGTGTACCTACTAATTTTTAACAATAAATTTAGTTTTGTTTTGCTTCATTAAAATTTAGTTAGTTTTCGAATTGAATACTATAGTGTATCCGGATTGATCGAAGTTGACCTATGCAAGGTGTTGTAGTAGCAACTATATCACAAAACTCAGAAATAATAAGAAATATACTAGTGCTTAATGCTACATATAAATATATCGAGTAAAAAATTAAACAGCTTCATTCTAAGTACCTCTTTAATCAAAAGGTAGTAAACTTGGTACCTACATTAGTTTTGACAATAAGAGATGATTAAAATTAAGACATTTGTCCCCAAGTAAATACCTTTATTGAGTTTTTAATTTATTTATTTATTTATTTATTGTAACATTAATTGTTTTAACATAGTACTTAAACTAAGACTACATCGAGGTTTTTAAATGATTTTTTTTAAATAGCTTTGCCTAAAACTGTGAGATCTTTTAATTAGATCTACTTACCTTACAATTTATGAACTATAAATTATAGTCAATAATGTTTTTTTTATATTTTGTTTAATTGCTCTAATAACCCTTCATTATTTTAATACATGGAAAAAAAAACAATCTTAAGAAGAAAGGTGTTCTTTTTTTATTATATATTTAGAAGTAGCCGTTGAAGATTATTTGAATAAAAAAATCCTAAGAAATATAAAATTTTAGCGAATTACTTCAATCTGAAAACGTATTGAGATTTCATAAATTTTAAATACTTGTAAGTAATGCAGACCCCAAAGACCTCATCCTTATTGTGCTTAGTTACTAATCCATCTCTGCTAACGACAATTAAAAAAAAATTACAACTTGAAAAATCTTTGGATGTCGGTCATTGACTCAGCATTGTAGTATTATTTACATATTTAGCCCTCGACGGTTCGGTCGAAATCTGGAAAATGATCAGCAGAAAGAAACTTGCATTTAATTTAGATGAAACTTCTTCATTAATATTTACGAAACGTCCTAGATTATTATAGAATTCAAACGTTTCAATCTTTTCGATAAAGATTTTTTACTGTGTTTAAATAGTGCAAATGAAATGACACTGGAAAATAAGTGTCACTGGAACATATCGAATTAAAAACGCAAAGTTTATATCATGCTTACCGAAGTGCCATTGGAAGCACTAAAAACTTAAACTCTGGTATTGGCCATATCATACTTAGGTATGACTTATTTTAGTTGTAAAGGAAAGTTCTATTGTTTTTGATTGAACACTTTTTATGATTCATATTCTTCATATCTCTTTAGTAATCATTTTGAACATATTTATCGCACAATCGTAGGTAGCTAGTGTAATGCGCAATCAAATTTTACTGCATTAATCAGTATTTTGATTATTTTAGAGTAAAGAAAACTAACGAAAAAATGTGCCAGAAATCAATAGTGAGAATGAAGATGCTCTTAATTATGAATTTCTTGACATCCGAAATCAACCAGTATTCTTAGGTAGAACGCGAGAATTGTATACGTATGATGTCAATATCTCTATTATAATTTCGGATTTAGTTATATCTAAGATAATCAAGAATGCATTTAGTCAAAAGAAATGACAAAGAAACGATGCTCGAAATCATCAATCAATCTCAAGCGTTAACTAAACTTAGTCTTTGAGCCGGCCAAATATTTATATTCAAGAAACACTGCATTTTTTTCCGTAAATTTAAATTGAATTTGAATGAGAATATTTGCCGAACAAGTCATTAGCTTTGAATTGCTTTTAATTATTGAAAGTAGAGCTTTCAGTTTTTTATTGTGACATACCCATTCATGCTGACGATATGAATTTGCATTTGTCGGATTTTCTAGCTAATTTAAACGATTGAATTACCGCTATTGTGGTCTAATTATACACCGTTTACTCTGAATAACATTGCAATTCCATATGATAAATAAATTAAAAATTTACGTGACATCTTCGGTGCGTACTGGATCTGTGCGTCTTTTAGAAAAGTCTGATGCGCTTCTCTTTTGGTGAATTTATACTAGTATTAGATTTACAATGTTATATTAACAGTTTATTTTATTTACTCTGAAGTATGACAAATCATAATACAACGAGTGTCTAGACGCGCTGTGAGAATTGATATTATCATTGTCGTCGAAAATTCGTTCTAAAAATAAAATCTTAAGAAAAATTGTTCTTGTGTATTCGCTTTATACAATTCTTATAAGTGAAATATGGTTGTAGAAGAGCATAATTCAATTTTACATTTATTTTCCTGGTTATAATGTGTTTCATAATGATCAGAAGAACCCTATTGGACGCGGAGGAGCTGTATAAGTAAATGATAGTTCTAACCTAGATTGTACTACAACAGTGGTCCTTTGAAATTGGCCTGCGTGTAGAGATTGTCAAGGATATACTATCATCCTGCAGGGACTGTAAATGTTAACATAAATTTGGCAAATGTGCATAATATATGATCAAGGGTACTCTGCCCTATATCTACTTGATGCCTCTGATCAATTATCAATTCAAAATATATTTTAGGATTAGATATGCGTATACAAGATTTCACATCACACACAAAAATTCTAGTCAGGAACTGTGAACGGAAAGATGTTATATTTTTGTTTACAAACAAACCCTTTATATGCAACCAAAAGACTCACCAATTAAGATAATTGCAGAAATTTATTCTGTTAATGAGGCTGATGTCAACCAGCTTATTAATTTTTGTTAACTACCTGATTAAAATAGATTTCAAGCGGCGTTTATCACAGATCCATTCAGGCCCACTACTTCTACTATTTTCCAATAGCAAATTTTTAGTTGCCAAATGTATATATAACGATTTACATTCTATCTTTATGTAGATGATGATTAATTCCATATATTTTTTTTCTAGACTGTTGAATGTATTAACGATGGAGTCTTGTGCATTATAGTCTAACAGTTGCAGCAACGTTTATACATAAATCTTTTCATTAATAAAATCTGCCATCTTTTATTGTTCTAGTACAATTATTTCTCAATGAATTCAAAACTTTACCACTAACGCGGATATGTTTTACAATGGTAGCATGTGAGTGTTCCAAAGCAAAGATCATGTTATAATGTCTGTTAAGTCTGGTTTTTATTTTTTTAACTACCAGATAATCAAGTGTGTTATAAAGTTCCTCCAGATTAAAATATCCGATTCGATTTTTTTATTTATTTATAAAGTAGCAATATATTTGTATAGTTTTATTTGGAAGGAAGTTGGATAAGGGGATGTGGAAAGGGTTAATCAGAGCTGGCCAAACTAGGAGTTTATAAAACCAAAATCAGTATTAAGTAGGTATGCCTAATTTCTGCTAATCACGTCTCAAACGTGTATTATTTTGCCTGCTCATCCTTAATCAGTCTTGAGCCAGGGGCTGCGTTAAAACAAATTTTTAGAAACGGGTCTTTACGAGTTGGGTCAATTATACTACAATCCCTAAAAATATTCTTCATGACAAAATTCCGAAAAATTTATATTAATAAATATTTCACAAAAGATACTAATTGTCGTAAAAACCTGGTTTTTTTTTTTTGTATAAGCGATATAGTTTTATACCATAGATGAAATCATAGGGTATACTAAGTTCGTCATTTCGTGTGTAACGCATAAAAATAATGCTGCTAGAACAAAATAAATTGAACACCCACGCAAAATATTAAAAGTCCGTCCGTCCGTCTAGGCGCACGATAACTCGATAACGCGTTTACTTAGAGAGCTAAAAATTTGCACACGGTTTTAAAAAAAAAAGTAAAATTAAGTTCGAAAATGAGATAAATTCTTTCGTGGGGTAGTCAACATATTTGAATACTGCCTGAGAATGCGTCGACGTACAGAGCTGAAATTTTGTATATGGTGTTTTCATGGTAATAGTAAATAAGGGTTCAAAAATCGACTTAATCGGATAACCCCTTCTAGGTGTTGCTATATAAAAATTTAGGTTTTTTATCTATACTGTAAAAATGATGAGTTCTAGACTTTTTTATAGTACTGAAAAGTTGTTTAGAATTTGAATATGAATTCTTATGAAGTTCGTTATAATATTTTTACTGTCCGATGAACCGTTTTAGAAATATATGCGAAAAACCACTTCAAAAGTCAAACTTGCACAGATGGATGACCATACAAAATTACATATGGGCATTCATCTTGGACGATCAATTCTAGCTTTTTTACGAGACCCTATCTGAAATTCTTTTATAATAATTTATGGAAAAGATTGGGAACATTACTACCTGGTGGTCTTTTTCAGCTGACGCCGATGTCAAAGTAGGCATTTGGTCGAAGATTTTATGTACTGCATGGATGATATAGGTTTGAACGGCTTTTAGTTCAAACAGGATGGATGTCATAAAGTTGTGAAACAACCTCATTTATATCAATCGAAATTTTGCCCGGTTGACATTGAGGGCCTTGAGCCATATTTGCTGAAAGGATTATAATTTGCCACCAGAGCTTATCGCTAATCAATATCATACACACACTAACTAAAATCACACACATATCACTAAACAATATTGTAATCCATAAATAATCGAGATTGTTTATATGTTTTTGATAAATAAATTTAAATGATTGATTGACAGTGTACAACGTTCGAACTGTCATGGAAGTTACACCTATTTTTGATAAATTTTTATTATATTATATTATGTATATGCCAAATATAGAAATGTAATGACACTCATGTATAATTTCAATAGCATAATCTGAATTACGGACTGCAGTTTTTGGGCAAGTCAATATCCTTTTCTCGTTCGCATTCAATCGATCTCAACAATCATCGTTCTTTTTCTCAGCTCAAACGACTTACATACATATTTTCAATCTGTTCTGGCTTTTTGCTGACTCGGAACGGTTTTAAGGCTTTCTGATATCTCATCTTTTGAATTTGTGTTCAACATTTCGAATCTGTTTTATGTTTAGAGGCTCTAGAGCTGTGCAAAATCGGTAATTAAATTGACTCAAATATAAATCTATTGCGCTAGATATATGCATCCAAGAAGAACTATTTAAGGGCTTGAGTAAAATACCAACAACTCCATTGTAGATGTAGAGAGGTGTCGTGAAATGAGAGATAATTTCAGCAGACTTGATTTACAAGTAAAATGTAGTGAATGATGCCATAAAGGAAGGCATATTGCTTGTCGCGGAGATAAAGCCAGAAAATAATAAAATCAAACGTTACAAACTTCTGATATGCCTTAATACGGGAAAGTTGTTTTTGCATGGCTACGCTGGCGAAACCATGATCAGTACTACTGGCAGCTCTGGGGGACGCCTTCAGAAGGCTTTTGATATAGTCACGATGTGATTCGGCGAAGTTGATTTCAATATCAATTCCAGCAAGAACATTCTGGAACATTTAACTAAGAAAAAGGTTAGTAGACCCTAATCTTTTGGGGACCGCCCTGATATTTAATAACCAGGCGAAATATCTAGAGATAATGCTGAATTCTAAGATATATTAAAACCGGCACCTAGAAATCATTGCAAAGAAACACCGAAGGTCATTCTGGCCCCGCCGCAGAGAGTTTGGTGTGACATGGGATCTTCCAGGATCATGTATATATTAGATCTATATTGCCTATATTTCTCGAATTTCTTGCTGAAGCTTATCCCGGTTGGCGAACCCTTCGTCGATAGCTAAATTTCTTTCCGCTGGTAATTCGTATTATTCTTTTCGTTTCATTTCGTTTCAATTCTTTTCAATTAAGTTTCGTTTGCCTGTGACAGAGGTAATATACAGTACATATATTATTTGGAGAGATTTTTCGAAATATTGAGGCCAACGTTTTTGGTGGTGACTGAGTTGAACAGGAAGTTCCAAGTGATTGTTCCGAAGCTTTTCGCTCTCAACAGTAAGTCTTATTACTGCTGGCACAGTAACTATGAATGTCGGTGTTTCAGCAGCTTCATTGAAGAAAATTTTGAGTATTATTTTATAATCTCAAACCAAAATAATTTTGTTTAGAGAAATTACGGCATTCCGTGGCAAGATGGGGGCTGCCCATCTTGTTCCGAGTTTACTTCACCTTTTATACATTTATAGGACGCATACGCATTATTCTTACTGATTGTGCAAAACCATCAACATAACGTATCAAACATAGCTACAATTATATAATTATCATACTAATAATGGCAGATATTTAAAAAATACAAAACATTTTAGTCCATTTAGAGCTGGTCTTGCTGCTCTGGTGTTTCCGCAGTATTAAAAAATTTTTTAATGTTTTTATTTGCAAAGTTGAAGGTTTTGTTTCATTACCGGCTGTGTTTATTCGAACGTCCTTATTCGATTTGGTGAATATCAAGGCTGATTTACTATTAATGGTAATGTTAAGCTCGAATGATGTAGTCTTTTAGTTTGATTTCCTTATGACTCATGTTGAAATACGTTGAATTTGAATAATACAAAAATACTTGATTGAGTTTCTTGATTTAACTTGTTAGGTTTAAGGTTTTTCGGTGTAAATAGTTTTGGGAATATTTATTTCTGTTTTTTTATATCTTTATTCATTATTATTTTCTTACAGTCGGGGTTTGAAGCCGAGTGTTATGCTCTGAGTTTTATTTTTTACGTTTCATAAAAAAATGCCTAAAGTCTGACTTTCAGATGTGTTGTACCGGCTCAATCACTTGTGTTACTCTATTTACCTTATTTTGATTGTTTGCTAGAGTTTATGCTTATAATTAAATAACTATTGTATATCTATGTATCCAGCGTTTAAGGACGTGGCCTTGGCCAGGGTCTTTCAATCAAATATTTTTATATTTGTATTTTTATTTGGAGACAGGTGAGACTCCCAGTTGTTACTTAAAATCCTCCTGGAGTATAGGGACTGTATACCGCCTCTCAGTATAGGAGACCTGATAGAAGAGCTGAGCTTACTCTTATGGGTTTAGGGTACAGGTTTTCCTAGTGCCGAATATGCCAGCTTTGCTGTAACTTAATCCAAGTAGTTATCTTAGGGCCAGGAAGTATCTTGTATTTATCTGGATGAATATATTGAAATGAAGTGGATTTCTTTCAAAGAAAACATTGTGAAATTATTCTTTGTTATAAGGGCTTTTGCAGTAGAATTTTATTCCTCATAAAAAGAATTAAACATAAGTTTAAGTATCTTCATCGTCTAGAAATCTACAGAGTACCAGTCCCTCCCTACTTAGTTTCTGTGAAATTCTGTGAAGACGCTATATTACACATATTACCAAAAAAAAGAATAGAGTTAATTAAGAGTTTTGACAGGAACTCTAGATGCAAAGTTGTAGATTGTCCAAGAGTTGAAATGTGAATATCAGAGTACGACAAAGATATTTAAAATCCTCGCTTCTATGTTATTCTGTAATAAACGACTCCGTCGGGAACTGTTAAAACTGCAGGGCTGGTTTACAGGCCTAGATTATGCTGATGGTATCTACTTGCTTGTCTCACCAAGACCTCAATACAATGATTCAAAATCTTACAACAGATAGTAGTCAAGCCGGCCTAAGATATGAGAAAAAACGTAAAAGCAGAAGCCCTAAAACAACCGGAAACTGTTGCAGCGAGCAGAGTTCGCTGGAGAGCAACCGTTCGGATCGTATAACCCTCAAAAGATGGAAGGAGCTAGATGTTAATCATGAAGCTATGCTTAAAGTGTGAAACCCGAAGACATATCTACTGACGTTCTCCATAAGGGTTTTTAGGACTGATTATGTAAAGGTTAAGAATAGTAAATAAAAAGGGCCCTAGTATTGATACCCGTGAAACTTCATAACTAGGAACGGGAAAGAATATAAATGACCTTAGAAAGAAAAGGAAGAATTGATAAAGGACAATGCTCTGAGTAGTCTGCTCTTTCCGGCTCACAGGAAAAGTAGTCATTTCTATAAAAGTTTTTAAAATATCACACTATAAACTTAGACACACAAATGACTGAAAATCCTACAACCGGATCATGCCGATCTATCTTCGATAAGTTATAATTAAATTTTTCTTCATCTTTCTACGAGGATTTTTGAAACAGGATATTACCAACCCATAGTATTTGCATGACATTTTATGTGACAGGGCGTACTCCTTTAATTTATCGAGACTCTTTGTAGATTCGAGAGTCTGCGGAAACCTAAAGGCTTTTTTTAAGAATTGATAATAGGAACAGGAGCATAAGCAGAATTTCAGTGCAAAATATGTTCTTAAAAGTCTGTGTGTAAAATACGGGTATCGAGAGTTAATAAGATGTTTTTATTTTTTATGTGGAACGTACATATGTATTTAACGAAAATACATTTTCCTAAGTTCGCAAAGCAGGAAATTTTGTGGTCTATATAGACCTGACTTTTGAATGTAAATATAATCTAACTGAATATGGCATTCACACATCTGGATATTCTCGAAGATAATTTTTGAGATTTAACCTAAGGAATTATATGCTATTGTGCTTATACAGGTTGCAGATTGGCAAAATTATGTTAATTTTCGTTCCATGATGCCATTACTCAACTTTCATGTATGGTATCTATTATAATAATTTTGATATGCTAAATTGCATTGCAGCATAGATATGGATACCAAATTAACACTTAAGAAATTTCACTATTTTCATCTGTTGATAGGAAGTCGTAATAGTCACACATTGTATTTGTTTTTAATATTTAGCTTTTGTTCATTCTGATCTCATACATGAGATATTGAAATACAGTCAGAAGCGCTTGTGTGATTGTGGGAATTTCGCTTAAATCTAAGTTTCTGACTCTGCAGAAGAATTGAGCAGTGAAATTTTGTTTTATCCGAAATAAGTTGGGTAGTAGCATCAGTGTCAAATATGCTTTGTCTTACCTGCTATATACATTTTTTATGTTTACAGCACACTACATAGCTGGTATTGTTACCACTAGCTAAGCGCATCGGCGGGAAGACGGATTGAACAAAGCAATATGTGTTTTGTATTACAGAAAATGTCACGTAAACTTTTTTCGCAAAAAAATGTGAAATGATATTTAAAGAGCACTAACCATTACCATGTTTGTACTTCGTTACAAATCTTAGAAAGATGAATACCTTCAGTTTTGTGCTTGCCTTCTCCGCCATCTTCTGTGTAAGTTCTTTTGATTTGTGCTGTAATTGAATTGTGTATTTACTTACAATTTATTTATTTTCAACAGGGTGCTCTTGCCCACACATCCTACATTAATGGTGATGGTCATGGTTGGGATAACTCAAACCTAGCTCATACTGCAGCACCAGCAGCTAAAGTACATGTAGTCTCTACTGGCCCACATGATACCCACGTCGGTACACATGGAGCAGGTCATGGCGACTGGAATGGAGCAGGTCATGGCAACTGGAATGGAGCTGATAATGGCAACTGGAATGGAGCAGGTCATGGTAACTGGAATGGAGCAGGTCATGGCAACTGGAATGGAGCAGGTCATGGCAACTGGAATGGAGACCTGACTGGCTACGGTCATGATGGAAATAATGGTCTTGCTGGTCTTAATGGCCAAGGTCATCATGAAAGGGGTGAAATCATCATCCACAGACCAGCCCCAATCATTGTCAAGAGGCCCCCAACTAAAGTTTTGGTGAACCACCCACCACTTGTTGTAAAGCCTGCCCCAGTTGTTTTGCACCGTCCAGCACCTTTGGTTTCAAAGCCAGTGATCGTTAAACACCACCCACAACAAGTCAAGGTTGAACCAGTCTACGTTAAAGTAGTCAAGCCAACTACCTCTGAAAAAGTATACTTGGAAGATAAGCATCCCTGTGCCGATCAAGCCCAATCTGGTCATACCTATTACGCCAAACCCCATATGATGTGAATAACCAGTAGTCAAAATAAAGTGCATAATACTCAACTTTTGATGTTGAAATAAAAAAAAGAGAGTCAACAAAAATACTTGTTTTGTTTTAATTTTTTTTTATTATTGCAATCCAATTCTAGTTAAGAAGTGTGTTGTGCGTCGAATTTCCATTTCCTCATTTCTAGCTCACATTTTTTGCGCTTTTTAAGGTGCTGTTATTTTATTAGTCAACTGCGCTAATAACCCAAATATATTGTTTATGGTCTAAGGAAATGGCAGTTTCAATAGTACCATTATACTCCACCGGTATTCAGCTATTTATTCAAATGAAGAAATCTAAATATGCTTAGGTCTGGTAACAAATAAATATTAGGAAAATCTATTGCGCATAAGTCATGTATTTAAGAAATTTTCTTTTAATGCATTCTTAGCACTATATCTGAAATCAAAGATTGAAAGATTAAAATATGCAACTATAGTAGAAAGCACGATTTTCGGCTACTAATGTAGACAAAGAGATTTTAAACATGTGTGATGTTTTGAAAATTGAAAACAAATTCGCGAAATGAATATAATAACAAAGTAGAAATATTTACTTTTACCACGTGCATAAGCGAACTCTAAATATGTGTATATATGTTTGTATTGTATGTATAGCCATTGTATGCATTGCCTCATTATCGTATTTGATTTAATTTTGAAGTATCACCCTGAAAATTTTGCTTTTAGATCAATTTGAAATCAGACCATAGCGTCTGTTAACATATGTATATACAGACATGTATATATGTATGTATAGACATTTTATTTGAATTAATTTTATTTCAAAAAGAATATACATTCGTAACATTCGAATATACATAATACATACCTAATAGATATCTTTTATAAAAAATACATTTCCTAAACGATTTTGACGAGGAAGAGCTTTTTTTTTTTAAATAGGAAAGGGAATAGAAAACGATTTGTAAAAGAATTTTTCAAAAAACTTCCCTTGTTTCTAAAATAGATCAAAAGCAGCTATGAATGGTCATCTGAAACCATACCCATGTGAGCATTTTTTTTACATATCCTTAAAACAAGTCAGTTTTTGTCACAAATATTTTACAGTTATACCTATTCCTCTCATTATTCGACGTCTAGCGAGACCTCAGTTGTCAAAATCAGTGGAAAAAATTTGGGATACAGATTTTTTTCATCAAAAATACCTTTTCTCACCGATTTTGACGAGGAAAGGCTTTTTTAAATGGGAAAATGAATAGAAAACGATGTGGAATAGAAATATTTCAAAATAATTCCTTTCTAAAATAGACCACAAAAACTGCTCATGAATGGTAACTTGAAACCATACCACATGTGCACGGGCTTTTTGGCTCTCTAAGTATACGCGTTCTCGAGTTATTGTGTCACGAGTGATGAAGATGATCATGGAAAAAAAAAAATTCGAGAGCAGTTAAAAGTTGAAATGTATTGGTTGAGTACTCGAAATTTCTTGCAAATTTAATAATTGCGATGCAATGCCAAAGTTAACTTAATGATAAGTTGAGAAGCAGAAGAGATTTCCGACTGTTTTCTATTTAAATGTTAACAATTAGAAAAGAAAAGAAAGAAGAAGAAAATAACAATAAAATTAAAACTATCTTTAATAATTTTACGAATAATGACAAAAAATGTGCAAGTGCAGATTATATGCAACGAAACAGAGTGACAAATGATTCATTTTCGTAAATGAATGAGAACGGGCGGAGTTTTCAGATTTTACTCTCATAAAATGTTCCCGTGCATTTGTGAAAACACGGGTTTTCTGAAATATTGTGGATGCCACCAAAGTTGGTCCGAAAGTTGTTGCTGTAATCATCTGATAGTTGAACAGAACGTGCTTCTGTTTACATTCTAAAGAGATTAAGTGGGTGAGCTGCTGGATTCTCTCATGGTTTTGGGAAAATGGAGAATTTTATTTGACAGAAATTTTACATCTCCTTTCAGCAACTTGGCCAAAGCTAAATTTATTTTTTTCTTTTCTTGACCCGATGTACAAAAAATTATTCATTATTATGAATAGTTTAAAAGATTTTGAAGATATTTACGAAAATGTCATTCGGGTAGTCCTACGTTCTTCGTCATTTTTGTTTTTTAACTCGTTGTCTCAGTCGCAGCACAATAATGCATAGCCGAGCTTATCCCCCCCCCCTTCCATTCATACAAAAGTGAGTCCTTCTATGATCCTTGAATCCTTCCGCGCCGATTGAGCCATTTCCCCTCAAAATTCATTTTTTGAAATTTTCATGGACTATAACTTATAGCCTAGCAATATTTTTTCACGGAGCGGTACGGAACGGGATGCTGTTGACGCAAGACCTTCAAACTAAAATATATCTGAAGAAATTTTTAAAAATGATCCGGACAAACTATACGGGGTAGTGGATGTATGAGCGTTCGCATGACAGACACCAGATATGCTTTTATAAGAAAGTCTTATAAGATCGTACTTATCTATGTGCTTCTACTCCTAGCATACGTGCACGACTTTTATACGATGCTAATAAAAGTCGATGTACCTTTGCGCGCATATGGCTTATCACGGAAGTCATAAAATAAGACCTTTTTGTTGAATTATGAGTGAGGAAAGGTTTTACAAGGAATGTTGCAATTTAATTTCGGTTGGAATATGGAAAAAGAAATTTAGTTCAAAGTTTTACGCGAAAATAAGTTTTTTTTAAATCCATTTTGAAATTACAATTTCTCTGAGGCGACCATAAAACATTTTCATTGATTGCATAATTTAAAAATTCCTCAAACTGCACAATTAAAAAAATATATCGACTAACATTATTATTAAAAAGACGGGAATGCAAAAAGAAAACGCACCTACCTAATTTACATAAATTTACCAGCCGACCGGCTGGCGGGATTAGTATACATAAGTTAAAGAAAATTTGTCTTTTTATGAATGCATTACATTCGACAAACTCGAACTTTATCAAAAAACAAAAATTTTAATTCTGAAAACGTACATCGAAAACTCCGATCTCAAGTGAAATTTCGCCTGGATTTTTGCATATTAAGTCGTATATATTATGAAATTTTAACTAACATTTAGCTTATTCAGATAGATTTAAATGTATTTCTTTTTACTTTTAGTGAAACTAGACTGATAAATAATCTTACATTTTTTGTTATTTTCATTACAGCGAGCTACCGCTACCTTCAAATTGCCGTTCAAAGTGAGTACTTTTACTTAAGAATTGTTTTAAATGATTTTCGTAAATTTTTCAAACAAGTGCTAAATTTATTTTAAATTTACAAAATAGTAATATAATTTGTATTTTATGAAACTAACTATATGTTTTAATGGAAAGCCTTGCAATAATGGCAGATCCACGATGTGCTCTCTTTTTAGTCTCGATATATATTTATATTTTTCCAAGTCGTTTTTATTTTCACTGAGATAATTACGTTGGCAAAATATGTTTTGGTTACTGAAAAATATTTACACAGCAATTAAAAAAGCTGTCAGCTTCTACGCTTATCCTTATCATATTTTGTAATATTTTTTTTTAATTCAATCTCAAAAGTGATGGTGTAGCTGCGTAAATTTTACATTTTAGTTCATAAGTGAAAAACGCCGGTACTGAAAAATTTTCCTTTCTATATCCAAAACAACGAATATTTTCAATCAAATTATTATTAAGAAGTACGGAAATTTTTTCGAAAACAACGTAAAAAATGAATAAATATTTTTGCGAGAATAAAGAAAAAACTGGAATTTCTATAATTTTTTTTCGGCTTAACATTTTCGTTTTCGCTTTACTATACATATGAATGTCTAAATGGCCTTACATTTATTTGTGCTTGCGATATTGTTTTTTTTAGAAATGAGTCCTGATGCTTTTTATTTAATGGAAGTCTACTTGTATCCACAGCTATGAAGTAATTAATTATATTCGTGCATTAAAAGTAAATTTAAATAGGCACAAAACTTGCCATTTCACGGGCGTTCATTAAATGTAAATTTATTGCTATAGGCTTTTTTGAAATTAAGGCAAGTACGATTCAAGGTAGCGTGATGAAACCTAAATGTATTATTCAGGAAGGCCAGTTGTAGCATAGCATAGAATGATCTGGATTTTTTTGGTTAGGATTATATCTACACGATCCCTATATTTTGTCTCATACACCCAATTATAAGAACTTTTTTTTTCTGACGACCTAATATCGTAATTTTGTATCGTTACATTAGCTTACGGACTGCATTTAATTTTTTGTTCCGTAGAAAGTTTACCAAATTTTTCTCTTGGGTGTCTTTATATGAAAATTAAAAGTCAACATTTAGTTTTCGTGAAACATCCAATTTTATGCTTTAGTTCAAATACTCACTATGAGGACCAAAATCATTAACTTTTATCCGAACTACACAAAAATTTGTTTGGGTCCGCTACGTAGAGGCATTTCGTATAATTGCAGGTAACATTCAATTTGTAACACTGGGATACTTTTGCTATGGAAATTTATGTGATAAATAACGTAAACACTCACTATTTTCGTTTTTTTTTTTACTAATTGGTAACCGTGGTAATTTTAATTGAATTAAAACTTTTCCATGTAATATAACACTTAGCATGGTAGAAGACGATCCTTGAATTCTTAGTTAAATACACTATCGGAGTTTTACGTTTCTCTCGGAAACCGGTGAGTTCTTTTGGAAAATATTTTATGTTTATGATCCCTGAATTCTTTAGGTTCGTCTGAGATATCTTCCGTCAAAATCCTTTGCAAAAACTGTTAGCTAAGTCTTTTAAAATTTTCATGTAGGTAGGTATGTAAAGCCTTGTAAAAAAATTTTTTTGTCACGGAGCGGTACGGTGCAGGATGCTTTTGACGCAGGACCTTCAAACTAAAATATATCTGAAGAAATTTTTGTATTTTTTTTGGATCTGCCGATAATCTGTAAATAAATGGGGGCCATTAGGTATCACTAAAAACTTAGGGAGGTTATAACATTTCACGACAGTCTTATACATACCTATTATATGCTTCACCTCTGTGAAACTAGACGCGTTCATATAGTCTAGAAAAGAATAAAATAATATATACATATGTAAGATAAGATGATAAGATTTTATTATCGTAGTGGCTAACTATTGCACGTCACAGAGATTGAAATCCCCAGATATAAACATTTGGAGCTTGACACAGCTTCTGACTAGAAACCAGGATAGGACAAGAAGTCGGAGGTTATCTGGATAAATATTCAAAGCAAGGATGTACAGAATTGCTTTTCCCAGTTATTAATCTACATAATTCATATATATGTATACTGGGAACGATAATTTTAGTACCTACCAGTAGTCTTTTCTTACAGCCAGCCATGCGTATTCATTCGCGCAATGAAGATGTGTTATCAATGCTACTTACTTGCTTTCGTCATTATAATTTCGAATTTTTAGGGTTTTCCGTGCTGGCACGGATGAAAACTTAAGGGCTAACCACAATGTGCATATGCTAGCATATGCAAAAGCACGAGCAATTGCTTTTCATAATAACAACCCACAATAGGAATAAGAAGCCGTTCGTCAAGTTTTAATTCCTTCCGACAACTTCTGTCTGTACGCTCGCGATCGTACTTTGCATAAGCAAATTTGACAGTTTGTGTAAATACTATACAAATGTTAGTGATGCATAAGGAAGCATTCGTGATATTTTCAAGGCTTGCATATGCAAGGTTATCCACATTGTGGTTAAGCCTTTATCCATCAGGCCAGAGCTCGCATCGAAAATCGTTTCCGCGCGGTAGTTAGGAAAATTCATCTTTAACGAAGAAAGTCTGCCAGTATCCACTATTATAGTTGTTTATTGTTTGCATCAGTCGGAAAGGAAGATGGCCTTATGAGGTCAGATTATTATTTATTTTGCAGCTGATGTTCTAGTTTCTGCTGTTCAAGTTGTTGTTGTTGCTACTACTGCTGAAGCCTATATTGTTGTTATTGTTGCTGCTCTTGCTTCTATTGTAGTTGGTAATACAGCTGTTTTTGCACCTGAGGTTTATGGTGAACCTTTAACACGTTCCCCCGTTCAGTGCTTGGTTACAAATACAGCGACTACAGATGAGATATAGGAGAATTATCGTCAACACAACTGCTGGTTGAGAGTCAGGCAGTTATATATAAGCTATGTGCGTTCTTAAAACCGGAAGAGAACCCGGTTCGGATATAGTCTTCAACACGGTACAAACTACACAAAACATCGTCAAACATTCATTTTTGTATTGGAAAAGGCACAAGGAATATTGTCAATCACAAAGAGCGCGTAAGGCCTCAAGTCATAGCGTAATAGTCTTCGTGTGTGGCAAGATTTCTTTTGGGAACATTTACTGTACATTGTATGCCAGGAAGGAAGAGCTCTAGAGCTACTTTAAGCTAAGTTGCATGAACAAAATTTTCAGAAGAACCATTACCTACCGCCATTTCTCAAAATTTTATAGCTGCGTAGACTAGACCTTACAATCAGTTATTTATAGTGCAATATTATTTGCAGTGTTCGGAAAATAAAATAAAAATTTTAGGATAAATCTATACCAGGAACTTGAATAAAAAAAAGTCAGCTGTGAAGTGATTTTCTCCTCCATATCGCAATTGTCATCCATGAAATGTGTGCACTCAAATAGTAGGAGTGGCTGGGAGAGATTATGACGTAGGCCTCTGAGCAGACTCCGCAGTGTCGTAGACGACTGTAATTCAGATAGACCAGAAAAACTATATCAAAGGTACCAGATTTTTATTTTTCAAAACATGCACTCAATTTCTACTCTATTGGTAATATGTTCTTGAAAAAATGAAAAAAAATTAAGAAACAATTAATCGTTTCTAATTGAAATTCACCGCGCTCAATTAAGAAACAGTTTTGATAAGCTCTCCAAAAGCAAGTGACCAGTTAAGTGCGTAAGCGCACCAATGTAAGTTACTATGTGTTATGTAGGAGGTAATAACAAAAGAATATATCCGTTACTTACTATACATTTATTGATATCATGGCTTAACTCTACTTATCAGCTAATGTACCGAACTCGGAAGCGGAGGCTGAACTGGTTAGTACCATCATCCTGATATGCCAGATGTACTCGAATTAGACAATAGTAGATGTGTATTTCAGTGTGTACGTCATTAGCTAATACATATCAATCCTTCCAACTTGAATATTTAACCTACTTCATCTCTTTTTTTTCATATAAGAATTTAAATTTGCTTATCAATTCATAAATTCCTACTCTAATAACGATGTTCTGATACTTTATAATTCAATCTTTGATTTCCTGTTAATATTTCGGACTTTCTTGTTGGTTTTAAGTATCTAACTTTAGCTAAAGCATCGTTTTTCTTTTGAAATCTATTATTCTCATCAAAACCAAGTAATTCATATTCTGCACTAACAAATTTATCTGACTCTGCTTCTGTGCTTCCTATCACTCCATTTTCCTCCTGATTTTTTCCTATTTTATTGTCCTTTTTATTTGTATTGTTTTCTCCATTTATAGCTTTCGTAAATGGACTTAAATGTAGTTCTTTTATTCCTTTCTTTAATTGATTCATGTGAACTCTTCTTTTTACTCCAATTACGATTACATCATATAAATTTTTTGATAATCTTTTTATTACTTTTCCTGGTATCCATTTTATTCTTTAAATTCATTTCTCTTACTTTTGACATTTAGATTTGTTCCTACACAGATTTTGGTAGACTGAAATGGTTCTTGCTTTTGCGTCTTATTTTTAGATTTTTAATTTAGAGATTATTTCTGATGAGGACTTATCAGTTGTTGTTGTGGGAGTATTCCTATGTCTTAGAAGAAAGTTATTTATTTTATAATTAAATTTCCATTTATTACCTTTTGTTTCTATCAAAAACGTTTTAAATGCTTGTTTAACCGTTTGTACTGCTCTTTTAGCGAGACCGCTTGATTGCGGATTATACGGAGGGCTTTTAAATACCCCATATTGAAAACCAACTTCTTAAACTTTCAATAACTTTATGTGCACTAGTGCCATTCATTTCTGAAATTTCTAAGCACTTAGAATAACTGTCTACCATCAATTAGAATTCAGATCCTTTGAAATGGAAAAAGTCCATATGTATCCTTTCAAAAGGATATGAATATGGGTTCCAATTAGACCATGTTTTGGCTCCAGAAACCTGCTGCACTTAAGCACAACTGCTACATGATTTCACAAACTTTTCAATAACCCTATCTATACCTTTCCACCATACGCAGGATCTGGTTAACTATTTCATTCTAACGACTCTTATATGATAATCATGCAATAATTGTAAAAACTGATATTTTAGATCCTCTGGGACCACTAACCTGCTTCCATAATAAATACATCTGTTTTCGCAATTAAAGATATCTTATCTTTTTATTTAATATACATACCTTAATTCGCAATCATCTATTTGCTTAGTTCCATTAATTAACGCATGTATCACTCGATTTAATAACTTATCCTTTTGAGTTTCTATTTTTTAATTTTCATGTTTAAGTGACTGGCATAACCCTGACGATGTAGAACAAAAGTTAGTTGTATACTCCGCTACCTCTGTGGTTTCAGCAAGTGGTAATCTAGATAAAGCATCTGCCTGACTTTCAGAGCCCCTTTTGGACAATTATACATGGACAATTGTACTGCCCATCTTTGCAATCTGGTTTCTGCCACTGACAAATTACCTTTTTTTTTCATTAAAAATTTCGCGAAGGTGTTGATGATCAGCATAGATATCGAACTTCCGCCCATACTTATAAATATTTATGGAACTTCTTGACCTTGAATATTATCGCTAATGCTTCCCTGTGAGTTTGGGAGTATTTTTTCTCTGTTTCACTTAATGTACTAGAACCGAATAGTACTGATTTCTCTACACCATCAACTATATGAGCTAAAACAGCCCCCACGCCATATGGACTCATATCACATGTTACTACAATTTCTTTAGAGGGTTAGAGGGATCAAAATGCTCCAAAAGATTATTATTTACATGGAGTTGTTTAGCTCTTTGGAAAACTTTATCTCTTCAGCCCCCAAATGAACGTCGCATTGTTCTTAATTCTCAAGATAATTTGGAATAAATCGATTATAAAAATTGAGAATGCCGAAACAACTTTTTAATTGGCTGGCATTTTTTGGGCTAGGTGCATCTAATATTGCGTTAATTTTCTTTTGGATTGGTTGAATGCCCACTTCACTTATTACATGCCCTAAATTCGAAAAAACTAGATTTATCGAAATTTACGCGAATATAATGATTATCTAATCTTCTTACTACTTCTTCTAAGTTGAATTCACAATTCTTTTTGAGTTACTCTACCAATCAATAAGTCATCTAAGTAACAGCCTATACTCTCTTCATACCTTTGTGAATTTCACTCATGACCCGTTGGAATTCCGCAGGAGCTACTGCGTCACCAAATGGTAACCTAGTATACCTAAAATGACCCTTGTGTGTATGTACTGTCAATAAGTGTTGGGAACTTTCACCCACTGCCAATTGTTGGTAAGCTCCCGCTAGATCTAAAACACAAAATACTGTACAGTTTGCAAATTGAGCTAATAAATCATCAATCTGCGGTAAAGGGGAAATCTGATTCTGAAGTGACTTATTAATTGTTACTTTACTGTTTATACACAACCGCAAATCTCCATTTTTCGTTGGAACAAGTACTACTGGCGATGTCCAATCGCTGTATTTAACAGGCACGAGTATACTTTGATTTGCAAGTCTATCAATTTCAATTTCAGCTTTTTCTCTTACCCCATGGAATAGTATATGGTATACAAAATATAGGGGTAGCGCCCTCTTTTAATCGTAAATTAACCTCATAACATTTAATAGGTTTTTGTAAATTTGTTGAAAACACCTGAGGAAATTCTGATATATAACGCTGAAAGTTATTGAGCTTGTTGACATTTTGACTCGAAATTAAAAATATATCCTCCACTGCGGAAACAATTTATCTAACCATGAACGGCCTAAGAGCGGTACAAATAGTTCATTCGTCTTTATCATAATTAGCTCTAAAGAATGCACAATGAAGTAAGAGTTTACAGAAATTAGTGTAAACTCTTACTTCAACATTAGCTTTTCCCACAACATCAATTTCCTCACCAGTTTTCACTTTCAATGTTTTGCATAATATTTGAATATTTATCGAGTTGAACTTTTCCTTGAATAATGTTAATTCTCTAACGGATGGACAAGCACCACTGTCAATTTCCATATCTAATAAGTGATTATTGATCTTTACCGCTATTGTTACAGATTTTTCACTAAAATTAGAAAAATTATTTAAATTCCTTTATGTATTTTACTAATTTTGTATTGTGGATAATATCTCTTAATGTGTCCTGGTTTCCCGCATCGATGACATATTATTTCCTCTTTAGATGTACCTCCGTTTTGTGTAGCGCTTCTTTTCGATTGACTTCTCTGCCGGTATTGTGATCTGCTATTGTCCGAATTCCTCTTATTTCTATTGAATGAAATGTTGTTTGTTGCCTCCGGCCACAATATTCTCATCTGGCTTTGAGTTAACTCCATGCTTTTTGCAACTTCACAAGCCTTATCAAAATGGAGCTCTGTCTCATTTAATAATTTCTGCTTTCATTAAACAATCCGCACACTCCTTGTCTCGTAAAGCATCTTTCAAAAATCTATCGACAAAGTTTTAATTTCTACTATATAATCAGAAATTGATTCGTGTGATTTCTGATTTCGTTTGTAGAATCGAAATCTTTCAGCAATTACATTAATACTTAAGGTAAAGTATTTTTCAAATATGTCCATGAGATCTTTGAATGGTTTAGTGCCTGGTTTGTCGGGTGCCCTTAGAGATTTCAGAATTTTATACGATTACGGCCCAATTAATGTAATTAAATATGAAACTTTTATTGTGTCTTCTCTTACATTGTTAATTAATAACAAATGTTCTAATCTTTCTTTATACTCGCCTGGCGGGAAGTATTCAATTGTTCCTATGAAACATTGCACTTTTTTTCCCACCTAATAATTGAGCAATTTAACAAAATATTTATTTCTTGTTTTTTTCACGAGTTCTATTTGCAATTTATATTCGATTTTAATGCCAATTTCAGACCCGTTATTTACTATACATTTATTGACATCATCGAGTTCTACTTATCAGATAATGTACCGAACTCGGAGGCTGAGGCTGAACTGATCTGTACCATCATGCGGATATGCCAGAGACAATAGTTCATGTGTATTTCAGTGTGTACGGCATTAGCTATGCTAATACATATCACTATGAAGACCAAAATTGTGGAAAAACCTGCACTAAGTGCCCTTGCTGTTTGTAATAACCAAACTCAAGAAAATATAATCTATTCGATACTCTTGATTTCAGAACTAAAAGTTTTTCGTTTAATCCGCCGTAAGGTAGGGGAAATAATTTTAATTATTGGACCACAAATTACTCATCGAACTGGCATAACGCGTTCGAATCTGCATAATATCCATAGTCGTGGGAAACGGTATCTGGTACCGACTATTCCTTCTTCAATGCATATGTATGCATGATGCAAGAATTGCGTAGAAGTCCACTTTTTCAAAATTTGAAAATGGGTTTCGACCTTTTCCTTCCTTATTTAGTACCTACTACTTAGGGATACTGCATATGATTTAATAGATTGGTTAATTACACTTATTTTAAAGAGTTCAACTCCGGACAGTGATTGGTTTTACCAAGCATTTATATATAATGGAAAAATGTCCATGCCTTAAAAATTTACGTGTGTTACCTCGTGAGCCAATAAATATAATTAAATGCTGGTTGTTTTAACTTAATTCAAGGAATGATCAGACTGTAATTTTGAGTTACTTTCTACCACAGAGGTCGAAAGATTGCCATGATGAGGATTTGGGTAATTTTAGATGGAATTATATTGAATTTTTTTCTTAATTATGTGATCGAAATGAATTTAATGATTTTCGTCATCTATTTCAGCTTGCTTCTTCAGCGACTTCTCCTTAATCCCAGAACACGTGCCTGTTTTATGACCTCAAGTAGCAGATTGTAAACTTCAAGCTGCAATTATTATTTTTTTTAGAGAAAGGATTCCAATATTCTCACACCTTTCCGTCTTCCTCTTTTATTGGTAGTCTAATAAAAAGGAGCAAGACATTCCAAAAATAAAATTAAAAAAAAAATCCTGTTATATATTACCTTGTTTCTTTTCAATTCTTTTGATTTTCTTCAGCTTTTACTTTTCAATCGATCCTTTCGCTTGTCGCTCTATTCTTTCGGATATTAAATCCACAAATTTGTGAGAAAAACACTTTCAGTTTATAAACAACACTTCTATAAATTTGTGACAAACAATGTTGTTTATCTACAATTTTCTTGCTTCTTTATCACAAATTTATGAAATAGTTATAGTCCAGGAACTTTAGGCATAAAATGGGCCTTAGGAAAAATTCCAACCAAGCTGAAAATTGGTATACACTTACTTTACAGATCTCCAAATATGGTGTAAAAAGGCCCCGGCATTGGGTTGTCCGCATAACTCTTGACAACCCAAAAAACGAGTAAAAAAATGGCGTTTTTTGGTTTTTTTGCGAATATCTGTGTTCGTGTTGGTCTAACGGCTATAAGGCATATACATACATATAAGTAAAAGAAAGAGCGGGAAATTGGTGGAATAAATTTTATGCATAACACTAAAGTTCTCTCGTAATCTGGCATTGAAACTCTAATATCAATCTTGTATTGATATTTAATTGCATGTAATGATCGAAATCAACATGGTCGACCATTTAACAGACAACAAACGGAGTAATTATGTGATCTTTTTTGATTCGCCCGCAAGCCTGACATATTTGGGGTCGGTCCCCGAATACATGTTTGCAAATGAGTTTTGTAGCGTCGGATAATCGAGGCTAGGAGCGCTCTTCTAGTTTTTTTTTTATTCCTTCCTGGGCCAATTGTTTGCGACGAACTTACGTCCATGTTATACAATCTATAGTGGCTAAGAAATATTTGCAAATCTAAAAAATGCCAAAACCAAAAGAGAATTCAAATTTACCGGAAAAAACAGAAAACTAAGGATCAGTATATTGAATCAAATTAATTAGGTTTACTAAGGAAAATTAAGTAAAATCTGTCAAACAAAAAAGGTAAAAGAGCAGAAAATTCAACTCAAACAGAAAAGGAAAAACTGCTGAAAAGAAAATTCATAAGTATAGAAAATAAAAACAAAATATATGTAAGTTCATCCAAATCGGAAATGGTTATAATTAGAAAATCTCGTTACCGTTTTTACGTCTATGTTGTAAAGCCCGCTTCTTTTTTGACTTTGTTCATGGCTTTCCGGGGGGCATTTTCTCCTTCGAAACAATTAAAAAAACAAATTTTTCGGAATTTTCCTGAAAAACGTAAATTATGAAAATTTCCTGAAATTTTTTCCGGCAGCTCCTAACTAATTAAGTTTTGGAGCACCCTGTGTCAGCACAGCGTGAATATGGTAAGTGAATTGGCTAATAATTGGAACCAGATTGGTCCGCTGGCGTAAATAGTGTGCCTCTGCTACAAGAATGATACCTTTCCAGCAGTTTAGTTGCTGCCACCTATTGGTAGATAGGATCAGAAAAGACTTCGACTTTTGCTCATAATATTTTCTCTTGTTGTGATTCGTAAAAATGGATTTGTGAAAAACAGGTTTATAACACAGTTTTAAGCCTTCTTAGCCAAAACGATCTCGGCTATATGATCTTAGGTAAACATTTGGAGGTGGGAGTTAAGGGCGGTAAAAATCCCTCCCACAACAACGGCAGACAAAACACTTAGCAACCATAGCTAGGAGGCATCGACGTAAGTAAGATTTAAGTCTGTATGTAATTTAATACTATTGCCAATATTTTACAGTTATGATCCTTGAATCCTTCCGCTTCTTTTGAGCCATCTTTCATCAAAATCAATTAAAATTTTTTATCAAATTTGATTAAGTCTGTATGTAGGTATCTGTCATTAATTATACTATTGCCAATTTGCGTCTCTTTCGGAAACCATGAGGTCCTTGTGCAAAATATTTTACAGTTATGATCCTTGAATCCTTCCGCTTCTTTTGAGCCATCTTTCATCAAAATCAATTAAAATTTTTTATCAAATTTGATTAAGTCTGTATGTAGGTATCTGTCATTAATTATACTATTGCCAATTTGCGTCTCTTTCGGAAACCATGAGGTCCTTGTGCAAAATATTTTACAGTTATGATCCTTGAATCCTTCCGCTTCTTTTGAGCCATCTTTCATCAAAATCAATTAAAATTTTTTAACAAATTTGATTAAGTCTGTATGTAGGTATCTGTCATTAATTATACTATTGCCAATTTGCGTCTCTTTCGGAAACCATGAGGTCCTTGTGCAAAATATTTTACAGTTATGATCCTTGAATCCTTCCGCTTCTTTTGAGCCATCTTTCATCAAAATCAATTAAAATTTTTTATCAAATTTGATTAAGTCTGTATGTAGGTATCTGTCATTAATTATACTATTGCCAATTTGCGTCTCTTTCGGAAACCATGAGGTCCTTGTGCAAAATATTTTACAGTTATGATCCTTGAATCCTTCCGCTTCTTTTGAGCCATCTTTCATCAAAATCAATTAAAATTTTTTATCAAATTTGATTAAGTCTGTATGTAGGTATCTGTCATTAATTATACTATTGCCAATTTGCGTCTCTTTCGGAAACCATGAGGTCCTTGTGCAAAATATTTTACAGTTATGATCCTTGAATCCTTCCGCTTCTTTTGAGCCATCTTTCATCAAAATCAATTAAAATTTTTTAACAAATTTGATTAAGTCTGTATGTAGGTATCTGTCATTAATTATACTATTGCCAATTTGCGTCTCTTTCGGAAACCATGAGGTCCTTGTGCAAAATATTTTACAGTTATGATCCTTGAATCCTTCCGCTTCTTTTGAGCCATCTTTCATCAAAATCAATTAAAATTTTTTATCAAATTTGATTAAGTCTGTATGTAGGTATCTGTCATTAATTATACTATTGCCAATTTGCGTCTCTTTCGGAAACCATGAGGTCCTTGTGCAAAATATTTTACAGTTATGATCCTTGAATCCTTCCGCTTCTTTTGAGCCATCTTTCATCAAAATCAATTAAAATTTTTTATCAAATTTGATTAAGTCTGTATGTAGGTATCTGTCATTAATTATACTATTGCCAATTTGCGTCTCTTTCGGAAACCATGAGGTCCTTGTGCAAAATATTTTACAGTTATGATCCTTGAATCCTTCCGCTTCTTTTGAGCCATCTTTCATCAAAATCAATTAAAATTTTTTATCAAATTTGATTAAGTCTGTATGTAGGTATCTGTCATTAATTATACTATTGCCAATTTGCGTCTCTTTCGGAAACCATGAGGTCCTTGTGCAAAATATTTTACAGTTATGATCCTTGAATCCTTCCGCTTCTTTTGAGCCATCTTTCATCAAAATCAATTAAAATTTTTTAACAAATTTGATTAAGTCTGTATGTAGGTATCTGTCATTAATTATACTATTGCCAATTTGCGTCTCTTTCGGAAACCATGAGGTCCTTGTGCAAAATATTTTACAGTTATGATCCTTGAATCCTTCCGCTTCTTTTGAGCCATCTTTCATCAAAATCAATTAAAATTTTTTATCAAATTTGATTAAGTCTGTATGTAGGTATCTGTCATTAATTATACTATTGCCAATTTGCGTCTCTTTCGGAAACCATGAGGTCCTTGTGCAAAATATTTTACAGTTATGATCCTTGAATCCTTCCGCTTCTTTTGAGCCATCTTTCATCAAAATCAATTAAAATTTTTTATCAAATTTGATTAAGTCTGTATGTAGGTATCTGTCATTAATTATACTATTGCCAATTTGCGTCTCTTTCGGAAACCATGAGGTCCTTGTGCAAAATATTTTACAGTTATGATCCTTGAATCCTTCCGCTTCTTTTGAGCCATCTTTCATCAAAATCAATTAAAATTTTTTAACAAATTTGATTAAGTCTGTATGTAGGTATCTGTCATTAATTATACTATTGCCAATTTGCGTCTCTTTCGGAAACCATGAGGTCCTTGTGCAAAATATTTTACAGTTATGATCCTTGAATCCTTCCGCTTCTTTTGAGCCATCTTTCATCAAAATCAATTAAAATTTTTTATCAAATTTGATTAAGTCTGTATGTAGGTATCTGTCATTAATTATACTATTGCCAATTTGCGTCTCTTTCGGAAACCATGAGGTCCTTGTGCAAAATATTTTACAGTTATGATCCTTGAATCCTTCCGCTTCTTTTGAGCCATCTTTCATCAAAATCAATTAAAATTTTTTATCAAATTTGATTAAGTCTGTATGTAGGTATCTGTCATTAATTATACTATTGCCAATTTGCGTCTCTTTCGGAAACCATGAGGTCCTTGTGCAAAATATTTTACAGTTATGATCCTTGAATCCTTCCGCTTCTTTTGAGCCATCTTTCATCAAAATCAATTAAAATTTTTTATCAAATTTGATTAAGTCTGTATGTAGGTATCTGTCATTAATTATACTATTGCCAATTTGCGTCTCTTTCGGAAACCATGAGGTCCTTGTGCAAAATATTTTACAGTTATGATCCTTGAATCCTTCCGCTTCTTTTGAGCCATCTTTCATCAAAATCAATTAAAATTTTTTAACAAATTTGATTAAGTCTGTATGTAGGTATCTGTCATTAATTATACTATTGCCAATTTGCG
>CAWVNZ010000233.1:0-30228 GCA_963930735.1 Dioctria linearis
ACAAAGTTTATTAAATATCTTCCCTTAAACAAAAAAAAACCCAATTTACCAAACATCTACCGAGTATACATACATATACACATCATTTACATATATACAAAACCCAGAGTGTTCCCATCTGGAACATATTACCAATAATAATCGTTAATCTCCAGCTCTTAGCAGCTAACCCTTTGTTGTTTAATGACCTCAAGCTCCCCATCGTAACACCAAAAACACGTGCTGATTAAATTGTAACTTTTGGTCCAACAACTTATTGACTAAAACAAAACAGAGCTTCTGCCAAAAATATTAGACTCTAGTTCATGGGCGGCCTCATTCACTTAAGGCTGCCTAAAATAAAGTATGCGGCGGGAGTTTTTGGTAGAGCCTAATAATAAGCAGATGCCTTGGGGAGGTTTATTGATGCTAAAAAGTTATTTTTATGGGTTCACCTTTCACGACATGAATTTGTGGGTGCATTTATTAAAAATTAACTGAAGAGTAATAGTGGAGAATGGTTGGCCTTTGTCTGGCATTAGTTTAATTAACTTCACAGATTAGTCACTTTAATTAACGGAAATGTTTCAACTAAGGATGTATTTAAGAAGGTAAACATGGTTGTGGTACAATCAAGAGTTAAATTTGAATCACATTCATTTGCGTAATTTATATAAGCTCGCATTATGTGGGATATAAATTTTCATAAGGTGTGTAATTAACATAATTATGTGTGATTAAGTTTATCAAATTTAGTTATGACTCTTTTGATAATAAAAAGAGAACATATTGGTTATTTTAATGAACACGAAATGCTATAATGTAGTAGTAGAGTAAAAATTAGGAATTCTATAGATGGAGATAAGATTAAATCAGTAGCACTGGATCTAATAAATCATGCGATTGACACAGTTGCTTAAAGAAGACATATGTTGATAGTAAAAATAAACACTACCCTCCTACAGCCCAAAGACTATTGTTTAATGTAGAATGAAAAAAATATATAAAAGCCTCAAGATTAAGTAAATGTTAATGTAGTACGTAAAACAAATTTTTATTATTAGTAAGCAATTATTGACTAGTGTAGAAATATACACTTGCAAAATATAAGTATTTACAATATGATTATTGCAAAACTTCAATTTATGAGTGAATTATAAATTATGAAAAATAAAGTTTGTAATTTTACACAAAAGTGTGTAATTTTATAATTGCTCTACTATTTTTGAAAATTTCATTGCAAGGCTTGGATAAACAACAAACAGTTTTTACTAGTTCTCATGAAATTATTTATGCATCCTTATTATTTATATTTTTTTTTGTTGTATATTTGAAATTCATGCTCTCATACTAAGAAAAGAATAAGTAAACTTTAGTGTGGAACCATAAAAAAGACTAAACATTTCACTCAAGTAAATAACAACAAAATAATATTTAAAACGTCCCAAGAGCCGAACGTATCAACATTGCTATAAACCGTCAATAATCTGGGCAAAAGTTAATGGAATTACAAAGGAGACAGAGATGGGAGAGGTTTTTTTATGATGAACACGAAAGGAACAAATGTTTCGTTCTTTTCGTGTTCGTAATAATAAAGAAAAAATGAAAAAATTTAGTTTTAAAAAGAGTATTGTAAATAAATATTTAAAAGTATTAAATAAAAAAATTGTAGTAGAAGTAGTACGATTGAAAGAAAGAAAACAAGGAGATAAAAAAACACCAACTGAGGTGTTTTAAAATACTTTGGAATGAAGTCTAATCAGGAGGCCAGAAGTTTGTTGGTACCGTCAACAGAATATATATGAAAATACGTGTTTAAAAGTAATTTTTTTTCTAAGTTTTGCTTTTGTTTTATTATCCATATATTAAATTGGTACACAAAAGCGTCATTACAACCTATATAGGTAGATATATGTTTACAAATATCGCATAAAAATACAGCAGCGAAGAAAATATTATTTGAGAATCGCGTATTAAAAAGTTTTCTTGGAAAGTGCTAGAATAGAAAATTTTTCACCAAATGTAAATTTAACTTGGACGTAAAAGATTTTCGCTTTTCTACTCTAACTTAGAAAGAATTTTTTTTCAATACTTAAGAAGGCTATTTTGGATTCTCTGGGAAAACACAAATTACACAAATTATTGATTTTAGGTCGCAAGTTTCAAGTCTTGGTTTTCACTCATCAACAGCGAAATTGAGTGAAGTTTTTTACGCCACGTTCGTTCGAATTAATCTGCTTTTGCGAACTTTTCCAATAATTTTTTTTCTCTTTGTCACATTTTCTTTTTTCATTTTTCATTCCTTTTCTTTTTGAGGCCATTCCCTTTAACTCGTACACGAATTTGTCTGTCTGTATATTTCTTTTTTACTATTTTCGATACTCTCGTAGACCCACTTTGCGTCATCACAGCGAGGCACACAGGTTCATGTCGCGTGACAATTGAAACTATCAAAATTTGAACAGGAAATTTCCATGGAAAACCCGGAAAATCAGGAAAAATCATTTGAAAATTTGGTAAAAATTTGATTTGTGATAAATCTGTTTCAGGAAAAATGCAGTTTTCCGATTTTTCCGAAAAAAATTTCCAGAATTTTCCGACTTTTCCGGAAAATTTTCCGGTAAAAAAGTTTTCTAAATTCTGCAGGATCAAGTTCCCTATCAACTGGCATCTTGCAGAAAAAATCAAGGAAAATTCATGTAAAACGCTTTTCCGGAGTTTTTCAGACCAAGGAAGCGTTTGAGCGTTTTGCAACCCAAGACAAAGTTGTAGAGCGAAATGAGTTGCATAAAGTTGCTTATGTGGAAAACTAAGCGGAAAACTCGGAAAAGCGGGAAAATCATGGGACAATTTTTCATCGATATGATTAGTGATAAATCTGTTTCAGGAAAAATGCAGAATTTTCCAATTTTTCTGGATAATTTTCCGAAAATTTCCGGAATTTTCCAACAAAAAGTTTTATGAGCTATGCGGAATCATTTTTTTCCATCCTACTGGCATCAATACTTTCTCTGCAACAATCATTAAAACTTGCATGAAAAATCGAGGAAAATTCATGTAAATTTTTAAAAAAATTTCATACTAATAGGAAAAGTCTGTGGAAAATTCAAAAATTCAAAAATTCATGTTGTATGGGATCAAGTTGGAATACAGCTAAAAAGCGCTGTTTAAAACATAATTTGAATTTCAGAAAACCGTTGCAGTACTTCAATGATTTGATACTCGAAAAATTTTTGTTTTCGGATCGGCACCAATCATGACTTAAAAATAGTTTTAAATTATTTCCATGCAGCACGTATTAACAATTTAGTTAACGTGAAAAAGGCAGAAAATAAAATAATTAAAAAAGGAGTTTTCAAACACAACTGAGGTCAAGCCGCATGAAAAAGTAGAAAATAAACTTTTCTTCACACACAGAGGTGGACTCAGATTTTATTCGCTGACAATCACCGATATATTTCAGTATGATCAATCAGAGGTAATAAGTGATTTGATTCATGAAGAGAAAGAATATTCAAGAGAAATGTCCCAATCAAAAAATCTGAGTCCACCTCTGTGTGTGAAGAAAAGTTTATTTTCTACTTTTTCATGCAGCTTGGCCTCAAATTTGTTTGTAAACTCCTTTTTTTAATTATTTTATTTCTATTTTCATTTCTTTTCTCAACGCACTTAACTTTGCCTTTTGGGACCTGTTGATGAGTCAAAGCCAAGTCTTTAAACTTGCCGCCCAAAGTCATTAACTTGTCCGATGAAACAACAATCAAAATTTTGTTCGCCTTTGCTGCTGCACCGGTGAGTCCAAAAATAGCATTCTTGACCAAGATAAAGTTTACCCGGTAATAAATCATAGTAATCTTGTTTCAGTATGGAGTAATATATCTACTATCTGGCCAGCATACTATTTGATCCGATGGTACCAGACCTTCCTTTTGGGCGTCGCTTTTCTGTAAGTTTTCCTGTAAGGGGATCGTAGACTGAGTGTCTGTCTTGTCTAGAAGGAGAGCGTGAGACAACCGAATACTTTTAGTGTGCTTGTCCGACCTTTGCCCGGACCAAGCTGGATACTCTAGGTTTTATCATCCTATCTGTAGAACAGTTGAAAAACCTCCATCACGAAGACCTGATGCTTTATTAAGCAGACAGAAAGGTTTTTGTGCTAGGGCTTCCAGCAGGACAGCACAGTTGGCCGCTCTGCCCACTCTCGGCACCTGGTTTAAAAGAAAAAAACTAGTGTATTAAATTACTTCATGGAGTGTAAATTTTAATCCGTTTAATAAACGAAAATTAACCAATGCTAGAAATTTACTACAGATTTGAATTTCCGAATAAAACAGAAGTGTGGTTATGTTAGTGGAACGAAATTATAATAAATGTTATTAATTTCAAGCAAAAATTAAAAACAATTATCATGATGTGATTGAAAATAGATTACATTCTTTCTCTAAAATTTAGTATATACGACAGGAAAATTAAGCATATCAATCAATCAGTTCTGTTGTGTAATTTTACTCAATGCTGGCTTACACTGTACAACTCTTCTGTATTTTTAATACCTATTTAGATTATATTTACAAAGCTTTGTTGTAATTTTACACCGACATCATATCAAAATGAAAATTTACATTGTCTCAATTTTGCCAAATTTTGTGCTATCGTTTATATTGTAGAACTACCATGGGTTACTTTTTTAGTTTTCTTAAAGCATTCTAGATGCAGTCGAATCTCATACATTTTTACACAAGATATTTAGATATATGTACATAACCTAGTTCATTTTTCGTCCACATATTTCTTACCATATAATAATGTATCACATTTAAACTATAACTATAACATGACTATAATAGTGCTACTTTTGTTCAACAGGTAGCGCTGAAAACGTTTTGTAATTCTGTAGAGAATTAGTTTCTACATACTAGAATTTTTGGAACAAGTTTTGGGTTTTGCATATGATTGATGAGCTAATCTGGCTTGGAAGTAATCTTCAGTAGATGACAAGACGACAATGTAACTCCAGTTGACAACATGATGATGCCCACAAAGTAACTATATACCTAGTTCTTGGATTTTTCTGCTCCATATATCAATGAAGCTAAATGTTTTATGATATTCATGGAAAAATAGTGTAATACCGACCGATTTTGTTGTTGTTATTTATGTATTTTTTTTTCAAGATAATAGTGGAATTTACTACTGAAGAGCTCTAGCATTTTCTTTTTTGTATTTTTTCTTGAAGTATGACAGAACTACAGTTAGGAGGATGTAGTGCTTTTTTTCTACTGCGGAGAGATCTAACTTGTATCTCTCTACATTGCAAAAACTTCAGAGGTCTTAGACTTCGATTTGGAGATATACATTTTTAAAGCTCAAATTAACGCTGTATTGGAGCAGTGAACTTAGAGGAATGTAGAAATTTAGTTTTTTTTTTCTAACGACTAAACGACTAACATTTTATCCATACACCAGCAAACATTTTCTCGGGTCTTCCCATTTACGAGAAGTTCTGGAAGAGAAACAATCCGATAATTTTTCGGTGTTACGAATTTCTTTCGACATATGGCCTTCAGGTTCAGAGAACTTGCAGAGATTTTTTCGTATTTACGAAGCTCTCTCGAAGTATTTACGAAATGTTTGAAAAGAATTATCCATAGATGATTTTTTATATTGTGAATAACAATGCAAGTGTCCCAGTGGTAGGCTTTTTCAAGTATTCGGGCGAACAAAAAATTATATAGTGAAGTGAGGGCTGATAAAAATTAAATTTGCATTTGGTAAGTGTTAAATTTTTTTCATAATTTACTTATTTCTTTCAATTGGATATAGAGTATTTGTACGAAGAAAACTCGAATACATATGACCCTCATATATAGAAAAAATACACGAAAAATCTTCAAAAAAGTCCCAAGATAACGAATCGATATCGAGTGGTCATTTCGATCAGAATTATCGTTCATTTTCTTTCATTTTGGGGTCGAGTTCAAGTCAGGAATGACTTCGAGATCGACCGTAAGCTTCAATTGAGCGATTTGCTTCCGATTCAATTTCTAATCCAAATATTTGCCAGTATATTTTGAATTCAAAGATCTAAGCGTTATGTGTCTGTTTGCAAAATATTCCAGAGGCAATCGGATTAGTTTTCTAGATATTAATTTTTAAAATCATCGTATGCTTTCTGAACAATTGGCTGGCTGTATAGCACTATATAGGTTATTTTGTGTATATTTAAACGTAACACTTACAACACAAACTTTTGCCTTTCTAAAACCAACCGTATCCAGAATATTCACACCATTAATTAATTGTCACTAGCTATTAAAAATTAATCACTAGGGGTATTCACGCAATGTTGTATTAAAGAGTATATCGTTGTAAACGATGTATTTGATTACAACCCAGTAAAGTAATACAAGGCCTATGCATATAAAATGCAATACAAAGGTGTTGTATTTTTACATTCACAAATTGGCAGTGTAAACCGACTTGTATCGTTGTACTTAGGAGGTCAGATTGAACGTCAAATGTCAAGGTGTGCAGAGGGGGAGGGGAGTATCCTAGGAAAATTTCCAGTGTGCCAAATGACAGATCCTTTTGATTACTATCGACTGGTGCTTTTATATTTGTTCTAGGTGGTACTGGGTTGATTTAGCAGGGTGTTCAATTTACATCTACTCGCATCACGGTTTTCCCGCAGAAAAAAAGGTATTGCAAATATGTGAACCCAAAACATATGTAAGGGCGCATCAAACAGCATGAAACTTTCTGGAAAACTTAATAAAATAGCACCGAAAAACAAATTGGTGTAATCGATATACTTTTTCACCCCTAAATTACTTAATAATAGTATTTGAAGTTCAGAAATTTGCTTTAATTATTTTCAATATTCGAACCTTTTTTGCGAGAAGAGGGGGGGGGGGATCAAAAAACCAACTTTGGATTCGTCTTTAGTTCGATGAAGGGATTAAGGTTATGAAAAAAAAAAGTTAGGGTGGGGGAATTTTCGGGTGGGGGGTTGTTACCCCACCCCTAAAGCCACAAATATGGCATGTGGAGTGTCTAATTAATGCCCCCGCTAAGCTTTATCGGATGGCTTTTTTATAAATTTTCAATCCGGTATACTTCGTAGTGTATTTTTTCCTTACATTTTACCTGAAAGCTACTTTTTCACTTTGTCGGACCGTGTATCATAACGGATACCCGTAGAGAAAATATTTTACATTCAAATTAAAGGTAACAAAAGTTTCTATCTACTAGAATGTTTCTATTTTCAATTCGACACATTTTCTCACTGAGCTTTTCCTCCCGAAGTTCAAAGTATTTCCTCATCTAGGTCCCATATACCCTATTGCTACATATGAGTTATTTTTCAATTTTTTTTCGATCATAGGCATAAGTGTTCAATTAAAAAACTTTTTCATCTTTTCAAAAAAATTCCTTAGAAGCACTGTTATTCCGTAAAGAGAAATTGTAAATTTTTACATCATCTTACGGCAAAAAGCTGCAAAAAGCCGTCGTAAAAGGATGTTGTTTTACTATTATTAAGTTTTCTCCTAAACTATCAGCCCGAGCGGAAAACAAATTGGAAATAAACGTTCAAAAAAAAAAAGACAGGCTTCAGTCTATCCACTGACATTATACTGAGAAAGTGTATAATTAAGTAGTAATAGTAGAAATAAAAATTTTGAAAACAACCAAAACGGGCAGAAAACGCCATAAAAACCCGGCATTTCCTTAATTTAAGCCGTTCTGTTGAGATACTTTTGTTTTTATCTCACCTATTTTTAACCGGATCTTCATAATTTTTTTTCTATAATAACTATGACTCCTGGGAACCTTGAGGATTTTTTCAATTTTTTCCGGGGCCGGGGAGAGCTCCAACGGGGCCATTTTATCACCCTCTTACATTTCGAAGTAAGCTAAAGGCTAAAGGGTGTGTTCACTCTTTTTTGCAAATTCTTGTTGTATTTTTACATTGGTTACACTGATACATTAAAGAGTGAATACCCCTAGTACTTTTTTTTACTGTATGCAAGCAATATATTTCCACTTCATTGAACTTTTTTTTCAATATAACATTGATTTTATCACTACACTTTCTTTAACCACATGCTTCGATCTTCATTTCTTTTTGTTTTAAATGAGAAAACCTCATATTAAGCTCATAGTTTTTCTGTTCAGCGTGAAAGCCGAACTGATTACTGGATTTTAACTAGATTTGTTTTAAATTGTTACCCAAAACTTCATCCTTCACTGACATTACAAAGTTTCATTTGTTATTTCTTAAACCATCAAAGAAGGAATTTCGCTCTATGTACCCACCGTTTAAGGACGTGGCCTTGGCCAGGGTCTTTCAATATTCAATTCAGGAAAATTTATTCTCTTCTGATCTTTAAATCGAAAAACTATTCAAACCCAAAATGACATGACGTGTTACAATAATGCACATAAATATTCTTTCTGGAAGAGATAGGAAGGCAATATAATTTACAGCTTGGTAAGAGGAGTTCTAGATACACTAAAGAAATTTATAAAATTTCCGAACTAACAAGGATGAATATTCAGTACACTTTCATACTACGTACTTTGGGTATAGGAAGAATTTAAAAATTCATATCTTCAAAATGAAGTACAGCACCATCGTAATTTTTGACAAGTAGATTGCTAAGACTCCCATGGATAAGTCTTATTGCTTCAAAATAATAATGGAAAAAGGAAAAAAAAACTATTTTATAACAACAAAAAATTCAATCGGTATTACTGTATTTTTGAATGGAAGATATAAAGTATTTAGTTTCATTTGACGTTAATGGCCCCCTAAGAGAAAGCTCTGATCATTATTTCTCTCTCTGATGTAATATGGCACATAAGTTCTTCGGAAAATTTATTTCTGATAGCTTTCTTTGGTTGAATATAGAATTAAAGAGCTTTTGAAAAGTGATCCGCGCATATATGGAGATTTTCTTACCTACTAGTATGTTGTCTGTAGTAGGCGTGAGCAAAAAATATGGGTGCTCTATTTTCGTCTTCCATGTAAAAACTCTGAAAGTTTCATCCAAATTGGAGATGGTTAGGTCCAAAATAAGTCCGATTTGCTCGTTTTCTTGTGGAGTGGCTACATATCTTTATTTTTTATACTATTTATAGTTAATGTTAACAAATTTATCCATTTTTTTCGGTATTTAAATTAAAATTATGAAGTAAAAAATAAAATAAATGTCAAACAGTATAATTATGCTTACTTATTATGATTTTTACTTTTATAATTACAAAAGATGAATTCAAATGTATTTTATTACAATCGAAATGTCGTATTACCATAAATTGCACTAGTAGATAGCATAAATTTTCACAAAATTCAAAAGAAGATCTCATGTCTTCTAGAACATTGCATTTTAGCACTTTTTAGTGAGAGGCGAAGAGTTTTCAATCAGGGTCGTAATTGAGCGGACTCATTCGTCAACTCATCACCCAACTCAGGATTTGAGTCCGCTCCATCACTGAGTCCGCTTAACACTTAGCGGTGGCTTATCGCTCGACATTTGAACGGACTCACTGGTTGAGCGGACTCACTGGTTGAGCGATTTAAGTGACCTCACTGCTTGAGTGACTTGAGTGGACTCAAGTCTGGAGCGGACTCACTACTTGCGCGGAGTCTTCATTTGAGTTTAGCGGACTGAAATCATGTTTTAACTAACATAAGGAGACTCTGATTTAATTAAAATTAAAACTGAAATTTCCATCAAATAAGAAAAGCTCACAAAAAGTCATTCATTAAATTATATTAATTTAGCTTTTGCAAATTTTCTTAGCTAAAATGTCTTCTACGTTACGCCATTTTGGGATTCAGATTGTGATGACCAAAATTCAATGGAGGTTCAGAAATTGTTTTTGGAGTATAATTTTTCAACAGACTAAACCTTGAGCGTATTTGAAAACAAACGTTTTTCGGTGATATAAAGTCTTTTTACCGAATACAACACAGCACTGCTTTGGTAGAAAGATTAATTAGCATAGGAAAACTAACCTTAACTCCTAATAGAAGTCGTCTAAATGACGAAGATTTTGAAATGCAAGTGTTGCTACATATCAATAGAAAAAATACAAAGTAAGGCGCTGATTCTATAAAAAAATGTAAGTACAATTTCCTTGAACTGAATTATAACATTTTCAAGTATGGTATATTTCTTAGAGGTTTTACAAGTTGTTGAATCTGTACGTTATATTGAGAGGAAGACAAATGTTGGTTAAAAAAGTTAGCAAAAGCTAAATTATTATAATATAATTTAATGAACGACTTTTTTGTGAGATTTTCTCATTTTATTGAAATTTCAGTTTCAGTTTAAATTTTAATTCCGTATGTTAGTTAAAACATGATTTGAGTTCGCTCAACTCAAATTATGAATACGCTCAAGCAGTGAGTCCGCTCAAGATTTGAGTCCGCTCAAGTTCAGTCAAGCAGTGAGTCGGCTCAAGCAGTGAGCCGGCTCAAGATTGAGTCCGCTCAACCAGTGAATTCGCTCAAATTTTAAGCGATAAACCACCGCTCAACTGTTGAGCGGACTCAGTGCTTCAGTTGAGCGATGAGTTGAGTAAAAATTTGAGTCCTTTACATCCCTGCTTTCAATGTTTTCTTATCGCTATATCATAACTTCATATAGGACGTTAATTGTCTTTTACGGTAAATAACGCTAGTTTTAGTTATGACCGGTGGTTAAAGATTTAAGAAAAGATACTAATTTGCTTAGTTCGAATTAAAACGAAACTTATTCTTTTATAAACTCTAGGAAGTAGCACAATTTCTGTTGTCATTAAAATTTGAAAGATCAAATTTGACCGACTATTTTTATGAAATTCCATGCTATTCTATTCCAGAACGACATTCCATTTCTGAAAAAGTCTACTTTTTTTAAGTCGACTTCGGTTATAGCGCCCAAAGTAGGATTTGGAAGTGTATTCCACAAAACCTTAAAAATGCTCTAAATACATTGTAAATATTGTAGAACTACCAATCGTGAAAAGTATTTTTTTTTAGTAGATACCTATCTTTTCAGTCTACCGACGTAGCATATTCCCCCGATGCTATCACTTTTTGTTACAAACATATAATCCTAAAAAGAAGAAAAGAAAACCCCAGAAAGATTTTAATTTTAAAAGAATCAATAAAAATACTTATCTGATAATTGGAAACTTCCCCCTTTTTATCCAACGACGTCCAAGAACTCCTCTAATAAGATTTATCACCTAAAATATATGAAATTATTATTAATTGCAACAAATTATATAAATTATGATCAACTTACCTCAAAAATCACATACCTCCAGTGTATTTTTAGTTGACATGTCAAAATGTACACAGTCAGCTGATTTTGCCTTACGCAAAAATTTAACATTACAAATGTTGCTAGGGTAACACGAAAAGGCGAGAGCTCTTAACTGGATACGGCGGGCGGCTGTATAAAGCCGACGAGCTGCAGCAGAGAATGATCCTTGATCCAGAGATCACCTGGTTTAGAGACTAATCTAAATTGAAGAATAATAGTCCAAACCTCCAACACAGAAGATTAGTTCTATATTTTTTACAGATTAATCTGAAAATTCCTATCATTTCCTACACCTAAGCAGAAGAATAATTCTGCGCAGAGATTAATCTGAAATTATTCTTTTCATTCTCACATGCTGTAGCACGTACACACTGCAACACTTTTCTTGTGCTACATTTGCTCAGCACCATACGGTACAGCACGCTGCTACATACTTATTTACCCAGCCCTCCTGCTTTTTTTTTATTTTTATTTTATTTGAAAACAGGGGGAACAGGAGATACCCATCCCAAGCACGGAGGCCATAGCGGCCCATTGTACTTTCCTGAATCCCATTCACCAAAACCTTCCTGTCCTCTTAATGAATCAGGTCTTGATGAGAAAGGGTTTTCAGCTCATCCGCAGATACAAGGGGAGACCTTAGAGTATCCAGTCTTCTCCGGCCGAAGGCCGGATACTCGGTGTTCGGTTGTCTCAGGCTCTTCCTCTATGCAGGACAGACACTCAGGGCTGTCAACTACTCCCATCCTTGTTAGATGAGCGTGAAGTGAGCTGTGGCCGGTGATGATGCCAAACACGGTTCTAAATTGTTTTCTTCCGAGCCCCATGAGAAATTCGGACATATTCCCATTGGGCCCATCAAGAAACAGTTTTGTACACCTACAAGCACTCAGGTTCTCCTATTTCTGCTGATATTTTCTATGAACATCCGCTTTGATGAGAGACCCGATACTCGAGGTGGCATCGCCTACGGTGGGCTCCGGTCCGAGCAACGGAGAATCGGAGACAGCCCTAGCTAAAAGGTCAGCCCTTTCATTCCCCATGATCCCCATGTGACCTGGAATCCACAGGAGGGACACTTTGTTGTGAAAACACAACTTATCCACTGACGACCTGCAGTCCCCAAGTAACTTAGACGTTATCCGAGGGCCATTCAGAGCCATCAAGGCTGCCTGACTATCCGAAAGGATAGCGATATCTTTCCCCTTGATTTGCATATCAAGGGCTAACTTCGCTGCCATTGAAATAGCGAAGACTTCAGCGTGGAAGACAGTGGTGTGTTTTCCAAGTGAGTAGTCCATTCCAAAATCAGGCTCAGGAAAGTAGACACCTGCGCCAGCTCCCTCATTAGTGAGAGAGCCGTCGGTGAAAATTTTTGGAGCAGACCGGGGAAGGCACGATAAGGCACCTCCCTAAGTCCACGATTGCAGGAAAGCTTACAGAGAAGCGACGCCCGAAACGGAGTTCAGGTACCATCGCATCCCGTGACATACCGGCCAGAGGGTTTTCCAAATCCACCCGATACGCCATAGAGCAATGAGAAGAGCCAGTCCAGCCCTCCTGCTTACACGTAGCAGCATCTTTTAAATAATTTCAAAGAAATTTCTTCTGGGCATAGAAGACTAATTTTGTTCTTCTTCTCCCTCTTTTCAGAAGTAACGACACAAGTTCGGCAGTCTACGTGACGACATCCAGACCATCGATTTTTCACCGAATTTTTAATTTGTTTTAAAATATATTTTGAGTTTTTATTGAAGTGTTTTTAGAAATTAGGGTAGTTGTTTTAAGAATTCAATTACTTATTTCGTGATATTTGTTTAAGCATTGAAATATTGAATATAATTTTGTATTGGAATTTTATGACTGAATTTTATCAATTTTACCAGCACCCTCTTCCCACGTTCGAGACGAGATCTCACAATATCTGTATCATAATGATGGTGTACACAACGCGTGATTACGATACAACTAGCGCTAACTGTAGATTTATCTTACGATCTTATTAACATAACTTGATCTAAGATATATGCGCATACGGTAGAGGGTATTTCTTTTAATGATTTTGCTACCTATTGCCAGACTATTTGTAATTACGGTTTTTAGACATGTTACTTAAGAAAAAAAAATAATCCCTCTCGAAACTCCACAAATAGACAAATGGATTAAGTATTTTGGAGTCTGCACAAAATATTTGAAACGTGGCTTTTGCCCATTTAATGCATTTTGCTATATGTTATCATTCTTAGATACTGGAGAAGTAGTAGAATATGGAGTTTTCATTATCTTCTTCCTAATTAAGCAAAAGATTTATGCTACTTTTCTCCATTTTTTGGAATATCAATCAAAAAGATATTCATTAGAATCACTCCCACTCATTGCATGAACTTGAAAGAAATTTTTTCCTCAGTGTCTATGAAAAACAATATTTTCATCTATTTCCTCAAAGTGTCATTTCATCATATCGCCTGGAAAAATAATACTAAGTACTTCAGCTTAATTTGTATAGGTAAAATTTTTAATCCTAATCATACTAGAGATATGTTTTAAAATTTTTCTTTACTGTATAATTTCTTCATATCCACACAAAGTGTGTTTACCCCTAAATTTTATTTAAATTTAAATGCTACAGTTTACAAGGTGTTTTTATTTTTTGTCTGGAAAAAATAAAAGCTAATCGTTCTTCACATCCTGTTCAGGTAGATAAAAGTTTAGAGATAAAAAAGAAACAAAAATTAAAAGCTGTCCTTAAAAAGAATTATTGAACTGTTTCAATTTCTCTGTATTTACAAGCTTACCTATCGATTTCCTTCTAATCCTTACAAAAGCCATTTTAATCCAGAATTTTCAACTTTGTATTATCTGTTATTAATCCTTAGAGAATATAAATCTAAAACGAATCTAATCAAGAAACTCATCCAAAAGCGAAAATCACTTCCTGTATTCATCCGGAGAAAACGACTACAAATTTTCTACGTATGATTTTACAAATTTTACAGCGGCAAAGCCTTTGGGGCATTATGCAAATCAAAAACAGAAGCTTGAGAATAACTCCACATGGTGGCTGTGGTGACGGTCTTTCACTACTACATTCATATCAGCGAGGCAAATGATGTCTGTTTACTACATACATAACTTTTCGCGGTTTCAGTTCATAACTGAAAACTTTACTTAACAAAATTTGGCCAATTATTCTAACGGTGTGAGTTTCAATTATGACGCAGTTTGGGGAGTAGAAAAGTTATTCTGAAAATAGTTGTTTTTATATTTATGTTTGTATATATTTATGCTCATATTCGTATGTGTATATATTTTGAAATATTTACTTTGTTAGAGATAAAGTCGCTGCATCACATTAATATTGGTACGCCATATTACACCAAATTACAGAGATCCGATTATGGACAAAAGTGATTTTATCGCAAAATGTTGTAGCTTTGGGCTACGACTAACTAGCGTCTGCTACAGACTACAAACTTTTATCCCACTTCTGTTTTGTAAAATTAGCTTACAGTAATCTACGTATTTCAGAAGTATATCCAATCAATGCAATACACTCCCACATTTTCCAACTTTAAAAATGTATGTAGTATCATCTTCGCTTTGATAATGAATGAGTGTACTAAAAGTTTGTTTATTATTTTAGAATTGGTGACACTAATTGAGATTAAAATGAAAAGAAAGAAAATTACCAAGAAAAAAGGTGTAATTAGTCTAAAATTAACTTTGTAAATACCCTAAATCAGGGCTTCTTAATCTCTGGGTCATGACCCCATTTGGGGTCGTCCAATTTTTAATTTTATATTTTTGTACAAATTTTAAAACTATATTTCTCATATCAATAAATCATTACAAAATATATATAGGGAAACCCAGGGTGGAATGGGGAGCCGGGCCAGAATGGGATTTGTGGTGATCGCTATAGACAACATAGACGCGCCACCTTCGTGCACAGCTTTTAGTTAGCTGTGCTGCGCTATACAGAGTGGTCACTGTCAGTAAGAGAAAGTGCTTAGTTTGGATTTTACCGAAAACCGGGGAAATAGCTTGCAAATTCTAATTTGCGGTCTGTGACACTAAGTTAATTACACCATACACACTATTCTTTATTCGGAAATTTACATCACATGTTTGTTTCAACATTCTTTCGACTAATTAAAAGTCTAGTGATAACTCAAGGCTAAAAAATATAACGGCCATAATTCTCGTGTTTCAAAGAACGTTACATCGGGGCACTATGATTTGGGAACAATGGGGTATACCCCATTCCGCCCCTGATAATATTTGTATATCCCAGATTAATAGGGATTTTTTTTCATCATAAACTCTCATCGGTGAACTGTGCCAATAATTGATACTCCATAGTGCGCCGGGTACATTTCCCATTGTACCCCGGGGTGGGGCAGAATGGAAAATCTTCTTTTTTTTCAGACATTGATTTTGGATAAAATTACTAATTTACATAAGTATAGCTTTAGTTTCTTTGTAGAGAAAGATGTAAATAAACGTACAAATTGACAAATAATGAAGTCATTTCTTTTAAAACCTCCCAAATTGTAATCATAGCTTAGCTACCCCATTTCCCGCCGGGTTCCCCTATATCTTTATTAGATATTTTGGAGGTTGCGACAAAGACCAAATCATAAATGGGGTCGTAAATGAAAAAAGTTTAAAAAGTCCTGCGCTAAATGAATGCCGTAAATATTGCTACCCCTCGTAGGTATTTAAAATATTTAAGTTAATTGTTAAAGCGGTTTCATGCACTTTGTTCTGAATTGGTTCGTCCAACCTTAAGAATAACCCTAATAAATTTCACAGGTTCTTAAAAATGTCACCGTCATTTTTCCAGCACAGTTACCTGAAAAACCTGCAAATCTGAAAATTTTCTATATGGCAACTCCACAAGTAGCTATCCATTGCGCCCATTTTCGAACTTAAGTCCACAATTATTACGGGAACGCTATAAATATAGATGCAATATAAATTTTTGAACGCCAATACTATGAAGAAGGTACTCGATTTCACGCATTTTTAAACCTAGCTTTACATTTTTCATAAAATATAGGTATGTCTACAAAATGGCAGTTCGTTAAGTTATCCTTATGGCAAACCGATGGACGGACAGAAAATACCAACGAACGGATTACACATCGAAGAAATTAAAAGTGCGAACTTTTCGTTTCTGAACTTTTATAGGAATCACGCTTGGAACCATCAGATAAATTTAATTATTCGCAAACAAAGCCATTTCTGTATTTCATTTTGAACATTTTTAACCAACTTACGGACGAGTGTGGAAACAATTTCTATGTATAATTTTTCTTTCCAGTGAATTAACTGCCACTAGTGAAGATGTCACGAATATCATAAATTTGCTTTAAAACTCCATTTTTCCGAATAGAAATAGAATATTGGTTGATTTTATAAGTAATGTAGAAAAAATATGTCGAATATTTCTTTGTCCTAAGAGATTCGGATTAAATGCGGCTCTTTTTTCCAATTTGCTTGTTACTTTATTACAAATTCCCATAACATGGGAAATTTTTCATAAGTTGACATCTCTGGTTTAGATTAAATTTACTCTCAGTATATTCTGAAGTACAGTATCAACTAAGATATGCTAAATATGTATAAAAAATCGACCAGATATATAGAGTTATTTTTTGTGACGGCTTTAAGTAGACCGATAACATGCTTTTTAGGGCTCCGTGCCCAAACTGTAAAAACGGGAACTCTATTACTAAGGCTCCGATGTCTGTCCGTCCGTCTGTCTGTCTGTCATCGGGGTGTATCTCATGAAACGCAATAGTTGAAATTATCACAGAGTGTGTATTTCTATTGCCGCTATACCAACATGTATTTAAAATAAAATAAAATTAAAAATTAAAGAAACGTGATTTTTTTGGCGTTTTTTCCCTCGTTTTATTCTCATTCATTATTATTGTGATAAGTAGGCATTATTTTTTCAAATGACAGAATTATTTTTTCACATGACGCCTACTCTCATTTGAAAAAAAATAGATAAAAAGTACATAGACTCTCACTTGGCCGGTTTTTTTTATAAATTTGTTGTTGCTTTATATATTTCGAATACCCAGGACTCTACGTAAGTTGTTGCCAGGTATATAATTTTTGTGAGACCCACAGAAAGGTCTATTCCATTAGCAGGAATTCTTTGAGGATATTTTGGTAGCCAGTCTGGTTTGCCTAATTTGCCTGATTTGAAGAGTTTTTAATTTTTAAGTTTCATTCTGTTTCTGTATAAGTTAATTTTTAATAGGAATGTCCTGTTTAATGTGCTAGCTCAATTCTCCATACATTCTGGGGTGAAGCATTCTGATATGAGGTATTATACTATGTAGATAAGGCTCAAAACGTATGTGCATAGCACTCTAATAGTTGTCAATGTAAATGTTCATTTCATTGAATTCTGATACACTGGGAATCGAGAGCGGTTGTCAAAATTTAGTGGGCTGAGCGTCAGGTAATACACCTAGGTATATGGAACCTCGTTGTTTTGTTAGTCTTAAGAGGAAATGACCTTCTTTTAGATGATCTTCTACCAGTCAGCTATGCATAATATATAATAATAAAGAAATGGGCCTTACTATGGTGGTGTATTTTCATAAAGGATGGTTATTAAAATTTTTGCAAAACCGTTTTCTTGCAAAAATAAATCAATACAGAACCTTGTTTAATTTATTTCTAAATATTATCGGCCCAATTATTTGAATTGAGCTTCTAGTGCAAAGAAACTACCGTACATCCTGAAGAGATAACACGTAGCGTTACTTTTCTTCGGATGAATAGTACCAAATATGTCTTTGAACGGTTAATCGCCAACTACAGTCAGTTTCTCACTTATGGAGCTTTCGAAGTGCTCTTTCGGCTATATCACTGATAGTTTCAAAATTAAACTAATACAACCTAGGACTAAGAAGACTACCGAAGAAGGCTTCATACGCAGTGTATACCTTAAAATTGGACTTGTTGTCTATTGAGAGAATGATCTGAGTTAAGTTAAAAACTCCTCAGTTTCTTTCCTCAGTACCATCCAATCTGCCATTTTGACGCCCTAGTAATTAATAGACGTACAATAAGTTTATTATTTTATAAACAAAAAAATATCTGGAATCGAAAAATGTTTAAAGTCCTTAAATCACCTCTCCCATATAACCAAATTTCACCTTTGTACCATGACAAATGAGAACTAATTATATATCCTAGCCCACATCTGAATGCAAAAAAGACAGCGGAAATGTAATTTCTTTTTTTCCTATTTACAACTATTACAATTTAACTCAATTTTGCTTCATAGACAGTTCCATTTTAATCCATAGATTGTTTAGATTAGTTTAGTTTGAAAAGAGGTTGGGACCCTAAGAAGCCGCCGAATGCAGGCCAAAACAAGCCCATTGTTCACCCTCCGAATCGCGCATAGGTCCCAACTGGACGCTCTTACAAAGCCAAGTATTGGCACCTAGCCTTCCTTGCGGGCTTCGTGCAGCTCGTTCAGGATTCTAAAGAAAGTGAATCGCCGTTTCGGATTCCTCTTCGCAACCCTTGCATATAGGATCATCAACAAGTCCCATCCTGTAAAGGTGACCGCTGAGAAAAGAGTGCCCAGTGAGAATAGACAGGGTTGTCTCAAGAGCTTATTCATTTGGTTTAGGTTAGGTTTACCCCACAGTTCCTTTGTAGTTCTACCCGAAGGGTCATTTAACCAAAGTTGACTGTTTTGGCGGTGTTCCCAAATGGAAATAAGTGAGACAAGATGCAATCCCGATTATGGAGAAAGATTCCTCCGAGGCTGCACCGAGGCGAGCAAGCTCGTCCGCCCTTTCGTTCCCACTGATGTTGCTATATCCTGACATCCACTGAACAAGTACCCTATTATTTCGAGAGAGGAATTTCAAGGTGGATTTACACTACAATACTAGTTTGGAGCTTGTAAAGGGTTTAGATAAAGCCTTTAATCGGTAGTTAGTATATCTTCAGGGAAGAGTTTAGGAGCTGAATCTCCTTGTCGGAACCCCGATTGTCCTCAACTTCTATACAGTACTTCTCATCATCCTCTATTGGTCGCCTGTTTGGTGGTTAGTTTTCAAATCAATTACTTTGGAGCCTCCGTCTGTCATCATTTATAGGGTTCGGTTTTTTTACAAGCATATTAATGAATTTTAGGCATTCTGTTAATTTTCCAAATTTTGCGTTCCGAGTCTTTGCTGTAGGCTAATTAGTTTTTATATCGAGAGACAGAAATTCCATCAATAAGCACCCAGAATTGGAGGAATTTCTAGCCCAATGAGAGCACTTGCAATCTGATCATTGTTCCCAACTTACATTAAATTTCAGAAACATCAAAAATCTCTCGTAATCATTTTAATCCGAAATTAAATAGGCGTCCTCCACAAAACCTTAAATAAAAAAAAAATGTTGTTATTTGAAACTCACTTCGCGTGATATAAAAAATTTAGTAGCTTCAACCATTTACGTCTCCTCAATTATAAACATTACCTTGACCTTAATTCCAGTATGATAAACAACACATCAAGCGGTCAAGAACATATCTCTCAATTTTTAATACGCTCCCCAAACGTAACAAATCATTCCATTTTGAAGGGTTTCCATCCCTGTTCTCGACACGTATGCGGTAATTAAAAATCATTAGCTTCCTCTGGGGCTGGAAGCCTAAGTACGCTTTGTTTTGACCCTAATACTGGATTTACTTAGTTCTCAGAAATAATATATCAGCTTCAGCCTGGATGCACGTTTTTGTTATTGTTGTATATCGAAACAGAGCGCAGGTCATAAAATAAAAGGGCATAAAAGTTTCATTTCCCGTTGTATTCAGGATGAAATAATTTTTATTTGCAGGGACTTTTTTAAAGGTTTTCTTTTGTAATCCCTTTAATTTAAGTTTATTGTTGTTATTGTAACTAGCTAATATCGTGATGCAAACCATATTCTAACTAATTTCGAAGTTACCTTAAAGTATATCTCATTCTCTGTTACACGAATTGCAGCATCTCTTTAAAATATATCCTTAACTAAATATCCTTGAGCGACTTTAAAGTCCCTCAAATGACCTAATTTTGATCCTCTACATTTAACGCGCGTCTACTGTCTATACTATACCCATCTACCTACATTTATATTCGCCTTATTCTCGACGTTCTCATTCTCGTTCTCGACTTGCTCATCCTTGGGGGAGTGCCGTGGATTGGGAGCCTTCATTCTACAACAGTCGTCAATTGCTTTGAAATTGCAATGGTGAAGCCACAATGGTCTGACTGACGTTGTAACCATAGACGACTGTAACAAGTCTAGGTAGAATAATAAAACCATCCAAGGCATATGGTTCATATGAAACGTAAGGGCGAAATATAAGGGAAATAAATCGCGTGTCATATGCAAAAATCCTCTGTAATGGATATATTCGTGTAGGATGGCTGAAGTAGTGGTAAAAATGAAACGGGCATAAAGGCTGTTTTAGCTCGGGGGCGAATATAAATTTTATTTTCACAGCATAAACAATTGAGAACTCATCTTCTCTATGGTCCTGAATTAGATTTCCAAGAGGGTGATATGAAAATTTTATTTCTGCTGATGGTGGGGGTGGAAGATTATCATGAAACGTAGTTCGTAAATTTGTTGAGCTTGCCATATTTCTAATAAGTGTGGCAGGATGAAAAATTTAGAGTAATTTATTTATAGACATATTTTGAGAAAAATACATGCCCAAAGTTATCTAAATGAATAGATTTATTTACGTATAGCTTTATGTTGAATTTACCAGATCCTAGTTTGTATGGCAGTTTACAATTCCCTCTGTAGCCTAGAAGGGGTTGCTTTTATTAGGTTGGCGCCACTCAACTTCTAAGTTCTTAAAGATCTTTATATTTACCCCCTTTAACTCAGGCCCAGATTAACTTTATTGTCTTGCACTTAAGATGTTTAGAAATATCATTCCCCCTATCATATTCCTTTTTACTTTTACTTACTCTACTTGTCTTTTACTCGCAGGAGATCCACTTGCACTTGTTAAATTTGTTATCTTTTAACTTCGCTTGGAATTTAAGGTGACAGCTAGCGCACCAAGGGATTGGAAGGTAATATATTATACGCTGCCTTGAGAGATGGCAATAAGAGAGCCTTTTCCAATATGTAGCTATGGAAGTAGAATATTCTCGGAAAAGAGTTTTGCTATGAAATAAGTTCATAGCGAACTTAGTCAATATGAAATTGACCGAGAGTTTGCTGCCAAATCTGCAGCTCGAGATTTGAGTGGAAAAACTCTTCTGCAAACGCAAAATCTTTAAAAAAGAAGTTTCTATGCAAAAGGATATGTATTTCGCCTCGTATATAATGCACACTTAAAAATTATTTTAAGTGCATATATGAGGTCGGACTGGCTGTTCTTTCTGGCATATCCGGCAGGCAGGAACCAAGCCGAACTGATGAGTATACGGTTCCTGCTAATACGAAATGCCTGTTTTTGCATAGAAATATCTTTTTTAAATTTTAAATTTTTGTTTGTAAAAGAGTTTTTTCAACTCTTTTTTGGGTAAGCCACTGACCTCTTTTTCTGAATTAATACTGTTAATTGGTGTAGACTATAATGTCTATCGGGATTCTTTCATGGATCCAAATTACCTCGGCAAAGAAGGGAAGTATTTGGAAAATATGATGTGCGATAATTTCATTTCTTGGCTTGGGCTTACTTCGCGCTCACAGATAAATGCGTTCATGCCATTTCCCAGAGATGGTGAATTAAGCAAAATCCTTGAAAAAAAAATAGAAGATAGATATTGATAAAGCTGTCCCAGGTATACACCGTTTCTCTCTTTTATTAGTGTTTCACTGGTAGTCTGGCTTGGCAAGAAAAATTGATGATAGTGTTAAATCCTCAAGGTGGAGCGGTAAGCTGAAAAATAACAAGCCTACTGTAGAACAGCACAAACCATTTCGCATACATTGATGCCGCTTTACAGTGTTCCACTGCAATTGTCAATAATGCAACTTACCCACAATATTGAAAATCGAAAGAGAAACTTACACAGAATACAAGAAAAGAATTTTTTTAGCAGTAATTTAGATCTAAAATTTATTGTTTAGTGCGGCGATTGATTACCTTTTGTCACTATATCCATTATTAGGATATTCGACACTGCTATTCCTCGGAAGAGAAAAATCTTTACAAAATTGGTGGGCTTAACAAAGTCCAACCAAACAACTGTAATCTAAATTAGGCAATTGACTTGCATTCACAGAGGATGTGCCTCAATGTTTTGTCGCCTTCAAGCCATAGCCAGCACACACATCGAAAGGTGATATGACTATGTCAAGCAAATTTTTGCTTCTAAAGGTCAAGGATTTTCATTTTTCCTTTAATTCTTTAATCAATCTCTTCACTATTTAAGTTCATCGCTCGCTGATATGGATATGGATCCAATTTCCTATAGAGATATCTAGTTTTTTGGTGTTGTAAGGTATGCCATAGAAAGTCTCAAGTCTAAAAAGTGGCAGTTGATGCGGAAATCTGAGAAAATGAAGATTTGATATTCCTAACTAGAAATAAATTTGTTCCTCCGGCTTTACTATATCTTCAATCATATTTAAGCTACAAAAAGAAAAAAAAAGCCAGACAAACAATTTTTTTTCTGTTCTATACTATTGACATGATCCACTGAAAATACCTTTCCAAATCATTTCACAAGACACAAAATTACTGCACACTATTGTACACTTGGTATCCAATTTTTTGACTATGACACAAGAAACCCTTAAGATAAAGCAGAAAAATTTTGTTATAAAATTCTATTTTAAGAAACAAAATACAAAAGAAGGCGGAAAGCAGCGGAAGTGTTTTAGATTTTCAGAGAAAAAAAAAAAGGATCGACGAGTATACTTTTCTATGCCTTTTATACTCGAATACATAGTACAAAGCAAACTCATCATATTCGCAGCAAACTTTGATAATTAATTTCACAAAACTTTTAACATAAAGGGGCACTTTCCCATGTAAGAAATACAAAATGAAAAAATGAAGAAAAGTATAAAGTAAAATCTAAACATATTTTTTCTATTCTTCTGTGAAACTCTAACACGTTGCTGCAAGTGAATTCCTCAAGGAAAAAACTCAGAGCCTGATAAGAAAAATAAAAAAATAAAAGAAACTGAAAAAAAAAATGCTTTAAACATGTGCACCAGTTACAAAGTTTTAAGTGTTACAATAATGGTTGTCGTCTCGTGAACAAAATCAATTACTTACTCTAATTACAGAGATAATTAGTTGCTCTCTAATAAAATGTCGCAGAAGATTACGTGGTTGCATAAATAGTGTCACTCTACTCGACTCTTCTAATGGGATTTCGTGCAATACTTTTTGCATACAAATAAGAGGGGGAATAGATGCGCTTTAGTTAGCCGTAATGAGCAATAGATGGGCTCGAATTAGCATGGAATATCCAGTAGAAAATTTTCAGGAGAACTTCGTCAATTAGAAGAGCTTGCGTGAAAATTTATTCAAGGAAAATTGAAATTTAATGTGCGATTAATCGGATTGAATTTGCAGATGAGAAAAAAAGTTGCGGAAATGGCGTTAATAAAAAAAAACTGTTTTTTAAAACTTTAATTAAAATTCATTTTTCACTGATAAATATAATTATATTTTTGTAGTTCCGTTAACTTTCAGGGAGCTGAATTTGATGATAAAAGTCAATCAGTATAAATTTAAAATCAAAACTTGGTTAATTTAAGAATTTCCAAAAAACTAATCAAATATTTAGAAAATCAAAATTCAGAAAATATAGATTTGGTTACGTACTGCCAGGTACACACATATTCTAGCTATGGGTGGCGTTTGAAATGGAATTACCAACAATTCACTATGCTTAAAGCTTCCTTACGTCGTCATCACCGCAAATTACGTTTACATACTAGTCTGAGAGTCCATAATAACTACTCCAACTGTAAGTCTCCATCATAATCCAGAAGAACAATTGATGGAGTTTGTGTAAACCTTATACCGGTTTAACACAAAAATATAAATGTTGGCGGCTAAATGTTACCAGGTCCCGAAAAAAGGGTAAACTCCGGATGACTTCTAGATGAATATCCATAAATATAGCCCCCCCCCTGCTCAATTGAAAATATACAAGTTATATCTATAACGTAGTTTTTGTTCACTACGGTGATCGTAAAACGGTCACGCTTCGAATCATTGGCGTAACTAAGACCTTTTTCTGGGGTGGGCCAGATCCCCTAACTTTTGTAGGTACATACATTTTAACAAACATTTTGTTTGAGAAGTATACCAGCTCATAAGTATTCCCAGCTTTTGACCTACATTTTTTACACATTGCTCTCAGGACTTGCAAGATGTTGATATAATACCTAGAGCCAATATAATTGTATAGATTAAAAAAACCATAAAGTTTCTACAGTTACAGAGAGTACACAGGGTCCTTAAGTTACAGAACCCACAAGAAACATAATCCAAATTCTAGAAAATAATTTCCGCTATATTAGTTCTACACACAAAAAATAAAATAATTCTTATAAAAAAAAAATCTTCATAAAATAATTCGCAATTTACAAGTTGACAGACATCACGTCACTATTTTTGTAATATATAGTCTTCCTTCGTGAAACCCCAACTCCGCTCCCAAGAAAGCAAAAAAACTAGATCAGCACTTTTAATCTACTGAAAATGCAGCCTACGTGTGCAAATTTGGGACGATTTTAATAAGAAAGTTTTTGAGATTTGACAGTCTTTGTCGAGGTTGCGATATTATGGTCAGAAGAACAATGAACAGTTTTCAATTGTTTCCCATTCTTTATTATAATTCTCGTTGAATGTTATTGCGTGAAAGTGCGTTCTTATCTTTAATCCGGATGAACTCAAGCGACACTCACCTATTCCCTACAGTCCACTCCAAACATCCAACGGGATTCATAGTTTTCTTAAATCATAGCAAGTAGTGTTCATTTGAAAAATATAATAAAATTTGTACTATTTTAAAATAAAAAGAAAAGAAAGTGGAGTCGTTTAATTAACAGAGACTTTCGTTTTTCACATCCCGTCCTTTGCTTCTCTCACGTATTACGGGAAATAAATCAGAATCCTCAAGATCTACACACGAAGCTGATATGATAGTGGCGCCTACCCTAATACCCAATTCCAAGTACCAATACTAGGACACATAATTCAAATCTTTTAAGTACAAGTTCCGGTACTGGTACTTAAAAATGTTCAAGTAAAAGTCCAGGTACTAGTATTGGTACTTATAAGAGTTTTCGAAAACTCAAATCAGAAATTTTGAAAAATCTATAGCCAGTTAAATAACTAGATGAGGTCTCTATTTATGAAATATCATAAAATATCGTATAAGCTTTTGCTGTTTTAATTTCTACATAATTTTGGAAGTTGTTCATACAGTATTTGAGTTTGCCTTTAGCAGAACAAATGTCACATCAGATAATGATTGGCTTTGTGTAGCATTTATAAGACCTGCAAATGAAAATCAATGCTCCACATGTGTGGAGGAAGAGAGCGCATTATGGCACTTCTCGACAAAGGATATCGATTCAGCATGTCAATTTCTGTCCTACAGTTACTCATATATTGCGCTAATTTTCTTTCTTTTTTCCAGAAGGCGGTAAGATTTCTTGAGACACTGTCCAGATGCAGATAGCCTCTATTTTTAGAAGGCGTATTTAAATAATTTACAAGAGCTGGAGTATTTCGTGTTATGGCGGTATTTGTAGTAAGTGCGTTAAGTACCAGTATCAGGACTTGTACTTGAGAATTTTTTAAGTACCAGTACCGGGACTTGTACTTAAAAAACATTTAAGTGCAGGTCCTGGCACTACTACTTCAGTACCAATGTACTTAAGTACTTTACAGGTCCGAAGTTAGATACACATTATAGATCAATTATTTACGTTTTTATTAAGAACTAATAAGGAGATACGTTAATGTCTGTATACACTTTAGTTTACGTTTTTTTTCTGCAAACTTATTTAAAACCTGTTGCGCTGTTATTTTTTTTTATTATCTTATTTTCAATGTTTATGAGTGCCATGTTCGAAAACCTATCCAGAAACAGTTGCTCTTAAATATGCTTTAACTCGATGGAACAGCTTCGTTTACAGCCGGCTGAGTTGACAGGAAGACCCAGAGCTGCTTGCAGCTACTTGTATTAATTTCGGAAGAAGTCTTTGTTATACCCTAGATGAAATCTGTATGGTATGTTCCGTTTGTAACACATCGAAATAGTGATGGTAGAACAAAATGGATTGAACACCCGCACATAATATTAAAAGTTATTTTGATTTTTGCATGTCCGCCCGTCTGTCCGTCCGTCTGTCTGTCCGCCTGTCTGTCCGTCTGTGCACACGATAACTCGAAAACGATAACTTAAAAAAGAAAAAAAGAAAATGAGACAAATCGGGCAACTCCTTCGTGGGGTTGCCATACAAAAATCTCATTTTCCACTATATATTTGGACACTGCCTGAGAACGCGTAGACCTAGAGTGCTTAAATTTGATACATTGTAACAAATAAAATTTCAAAAATGGAATTTATCGGGCAACCCCTTGTTGTTGCCATATAAAAATTTCGAATTTTTACATATACTGTGAAAATGATCAGTCCTAGACATTTTTGTTGTACTAAAAACTTCTTCAGAATGCGATATCCTATAAAAGTGATTATAATCATTTTTTCTGTTCGCCGAACCGCTCTAGAAATATATGCGAAAAACCACTTCAAAAATTAAACTTGCATAGATCGGTGACCATGCGAAATTTTAAACTGGCATTAATCTCTAGGGTATCATAGGTATTGGTTTTAAACCAATTCTAGCTTTTTTACTTGTTAATTTCTGTTTTCAGTCTTTCCAAATTTACTACAATGCCCATGTTTTGGAACATTATATTTATTCATTTTTGTTTCAGCCTGTAAGGTGCAAATGTATATATTGAAAACACTTTTATAATTTTCTACAAATGTCTCTCCATGTTTCAGGTACAACTTTATAAATGCGTCAACTGACTGTGCCAAAGGTAGATTTTCAGAGTTGTTTTTGAAGTTAGTGATAATTGATTGTAAATATGTCTCATCCAATATTGGCTTGTATCTGATGGAAAGACTACTAAATTACTTTTACCTAGAGTGCACTTTATCAGAAAGATTTTTGATATCTCCGGTTGCCTTCTCCTTTTCGAGACTCGAGTTGGTTCTATACAAATTTAATGTTTTTCTGTGAATTTCTCGGTTTCTGGAAGTGCTTATTATCCAGCGTGCTAATATAGTTTTATTCCATAATGTAAGGTAATAAGAATATTAATGAAGTTTTTAATTGCGCAATAAATATTTCTACCTTATAAAGATAATCAGCCTTCCCAAGAAACAATTTTTTTTATATAGTAGTAACCGTAAAGTTTCCATTACCAAATTATATAACTTGAGTTATATATACTGGTACTCGAAACGTCTTTGTAACCACTATAAACCCCTTATATAGCTTAAATGGAGGATTATATAAAGGTTACCGTGACTTGATTTAGGTAACGTTATATAACTAAATGTTTTATAACATGAGTAACCAAAATATTCTGGTTACCTTAATCTAACTTCTTATATAACCCTTATATAACCCAAGATGCTCTCGATTAATTTATTTTGGTCACAGCAGTGGTTGCGGTAATGTTTCGGTTACCTTTATAAACTTTGTTTATAATGGTGATGGTAACGTTTCCACAACGCTTGGAATTCTCAGACTGATTACTTTCAGTGATTGAAAGTTAAGGAAATTATTTTTCGTTACTTTTATAAAACAATAATATGCAAATATTTACGAGACCTATCTTGACATAGAATTTCGATTTTTTTTTGTATTTTTATAATGTAAGGGTTTAATATTTTTACATTTTAGAAGTACAATTTTTCGGCATATATGTGGTGAAATTCAGCTGCAATTGAAATTTTACTGTGAATTTCATGATAGATACTTCCAAAAATACAGACCGCTCCAAAAATAAGCAATATTTAATAATTTTAATTAAATATGACAAAATTTAAGATTTTCACTTATGTGACATTAATTCAGAAAAATTACATAACATACCTTAGAAATGTTATGTACCTAAAAAGATGTATTTTCTTCATATAAAAATACAACGGAAGCCATATATCTGCAATTTAAAAAATTGGCTTAACCGACATTTTCTTTTTTATCTGTAATGGACAGATGAAAAAATGGCGGCTTGTACTTAAATGAACAAATGACCATTATAAAATTTCAAGTAGTTTTATATAAACTGAATGACCCTTATAAAATTTCTAGAAATATTATATAAACTAAAGGCACTACCATGCTTCAAAAATGGTCCTTATATTCCCTTTAGTCATAATATGTAACCTTTGGTAATGTTATAAATCTTAATTATAGTGACAAAAAAACAGACAGTGTTCTTATATACCCTTTAGTTATATTATGTTATATAAATAAAAACAGTTTTATAATGGCTCCATTCGACAATAAAAGTAATTTGTTTTTATAACGATCACCGCAGTTACTAAAGGGCCACCAAGAACTTTTGCGATATTTTATAGTGGGTATATGTATTACCCGAAAGTTCCCAATTTTTATTAAAGTCACCTAGATTACTGAAATTTGTCGAGTTATATAAGGGTAACCACGGATACCGCAATAAACACTTATTACCAATAAGTTTATAACGTTGTGATCAAAACAATTATAAAACTTTCTTATGTACCTTCTAGTAATGGTTACTCTAAGTTATATAGACCGGTGATTGAAACATTTCCATCACCAACTTATAAAACCCTAAGAAACTTACATCCACGATAACCGTTAGTAACCTTAAAAAACTCTAATATAACTACATCACCAATTGGTAATATTATAAAACTCTTATATAACCACTGAAATTCTTATATAACCGAGTAACCATTATATACCTCTAATAAAACTACCCATGACCTTCAGTCACCAATAATTGGAAAAATCGTTACTTGGGTTATTACTGAATCCGTGGGGTTCAGAACCGAAAAGCCTTAAAAAAGCTTATTTTCCGGAAAATTAATCAAAGTTTTCCAAAATATTCAAAATATCATTGATATCAAAAGTTGTCAATGAAAATTCCCGCACAAACTGTCAAAAGAGCTTTGCATAATCACGCCTTTGTCAAAATTCAGTGGAATTAGAGCACTCAGAATAGTTTTTAAAAATTTTAGAAAGATTTGGAGAAAAGAACACGCAAAAGACTTTTCGATTCCGATCCAAATGGATTCAATTTAATTAGGCCTAAGATTGTACGAATTAACGAATGTTTTTGGGAATTTTCATAATTTCCTTAGAGGAGGGGCAATCTGCATTCTGGGGGGCACCCTGGCTCCTACTTAGTTACGCCAATGCCTCGAGGAGTTAAGACTGAGAAGCACTATGGGAGAGGAAAGAATTACCTGATTATGTCTTAGGGTCATGGAACGAAATTTTGTAAAAAAAAAAATAAATTGGTCGAAAAGAAATTTAAAAAAAATAAAGATAATAATAATACGGCAATAGTGTTTATGGTGACTGATAATTTTTTTACAGTTATTTTTAATTAAATGTGTAGTAGTGTTACACCTCGCCCGAAACCACATCCTTCGCGTTTAGATCTGGTATGAGCTGGTGCCCCTCTTGCTTGCTCAGAGCCCAGATACGCTTTTGTTTATTAAGTTGCCTTCCTTCTCGCGCCATCGGAAACGAAATTTTCAATATATAAAATAGAAGAATATATTTTGCAATTGAGTTTTCGTGCCTTTTTTTTAATGACCTTGAGGAATGATTTACTTTATATAGTACTTGCGTACTTTTTAGAAATAAAGCTAATCTCTAATTCCCGCTTCAAGGTCTT
>CAWVNZ010000234.1:0-26976 GCA_963930735.1 Dioctria linearis
ATGAAAAATATTTATGATTTTACTTGATCGGATACTAGAACTTTGAAAAAAACTTGATTTGAACTACACTGGTGATCGCTGCCGCAAAACTGAGAGATATCTTAGGAATTGCCCCCTTTTTATAGGCTCTAAGCGGCCATTTTTACATACGTTGCACAAGAAAAATGCAAATTAAGCTTTGCTTGACTTGTATGCTTATGTCAAAATGTGCCGATTTCCTTCAATTAATTTATTATAAATTATCCATGAATTTTCGTATTTCATTTATTGAGATATTTTAATTTTTCTGAAATTTATCAAGATGGCGGCTCCCTGCCATATTATGATAATTTCCACTGTGGAACGCAAATATTTCTCATTTTTCTTGCATCTCGTTTCCACTTCTTTCTCTTTCCCACTTATTATGGGAATTAATTTTACCTTTTTTCGCGAATATTTGTTTACGTGGTAACTTTCGCGGTTTTTAAGTATTACCAACAGGTAGCGCGCCGCCAACTTCATAAAATCAGCTTTTCACCGTGTCAAGTTGACAGTCGCGAACGCGATAACTTTATGTGAAAGTGCCGTGTCGTTTTGTGTGTTTTTTAAGGCAATTCGTGGATTAATTATCCAGGTAAGTGTCTTTTATGACTATTTAAGTGTTTATTATTAATTGTGTATAAGTTCCAGCATGAATAATTTGCAGGAAATATGTAAATTCTGATAATTATTCATGTTGGAAAGGTGAATTTTGAAATGTCAACAATGGCATAAATTGTTGCATTTCATTAATTATAATGTATGTACGTGTTGCAATTTTTTATGTTTTGCATATTTAAACATATTTGCATGTTTTGCAAATGTTTATTATGCAGAGCATATGAATTTTGCACAGAAATTGCACTATTTGAATTTTGCATGTTTTTGTTGTTGTACTGCCAAGAAATTGGTTTCTTGGCAGTCTTCATGTAATTTGCTTATTTCAATAGTTTTTTAAATGCTACTTTGTTATATTAGTTGCTTTAAACTAATATCTGTTTATACTTTTTCATTTCTGATGCGTTCCTGTGGTGGTGGATGTACCTGCAGCTGTAACTGGAGGAATCAGGAGAATCTAAGGGAAGTAAGAAATACTTAATAGATTTCTTCTAATGTTTTTAATTATTTATTTCAGGTGTGTTGAGCATACTCTCTCCCCCCCCCCCCCCGTTGAACAGTTTGTTCAACCAACGATTGCTTTAGTTGACGTATACCCCTTTTGTGATAATGATGAACGATCATTGTCCCATTCTTTAACACTCGTAGTCGAACCTGATATTTATCTGGGAGATTAATGGTTTTCTTCGTGTTTCGTCGCCGTTGTATTGCCTTGAGATCGATGCGCTGTAGCACATATCGTGGCAAGTATATGTCCATGCCTTCTCGAGTGATGAAGCGTTGAAAGCTGTTAGCGGCTCTCATTTCAAACTCATTTATGTTTTCGGTTTGAAGCAGACTTGTTAAGGCCGAGATCCTACCGCCATTAACAACTACGGTTTGCTCCGGATGCGGATCAGTGAATGGAGTCGGACCAATGAACGTTGGTTCTGCTGCAATTGCAGCTCTTGTTGCTGGAGGATTCCTGCTCCTGCCTGCCGTAGGTTGGTAGGTCGATTCCTGACAAGTTGCCGCTGTCTCCCTGCTTCCGCTTGCAGTGGGATGGTAGGTTGCTTCCTGACGAGTTGCTGGTGGATTTCTGCTTCCTGACGTCATCAATTCGTGGGCCAACTCTTGCCGAGGCATTCCAAATACATCGCAGCCAGGGTCGCGTAGCATCCTGAGTTCAGGACTTCCTGGAGTGCTAAACTGGATGTCCTCTAAAATATAGAGCGTATCCTCTTGCTCATATGTGGATAACATCTGAAATAGTAACTTGTTAGTATAGTGTAACAAAATGATGTTGACCCTCAGCTAACAATGCGACACTTCTGGACAGATACATGACGACACTAATAACAGGGAGTTAGTCTTATGCTAGTGGTAGAGAACTAATTTTAGCGATTGGTCGTAAGAAACTACCATTTCGCTTTTTGACTCGTACTACCCGCACTAGCTCATCGGCACCTGGATGTATTTGCTCTATTATACCCATTGCCCAGCTAGTGCGTGGCATGTTTTCGCTTTTAACAAGGCAACATCTCCAACATGCATGTTCGGTTGCCTTGTATACCATTTGGGTCTGTTCTGCAATTGGTTACGGTAGTCCTTTGACCACTTATCCCAAAATTGTTTATTCAATTGTTGAATGTATTGCCATCTTTTGGACAATACTACAGGTTCATTTGTATAATCAGGTTCTGGAATCGCATTTAGTGCTTGGCCAATTAAGAAATGTCCAGGTGTAAGGATAAATAAATCCGCTGGATCATTTCTAACATAGCATAATGGTCTAGCGTTTAAACGCGCTTCGACCTGAGCTAATAGGGTTGCATACTCTTCAAACGTACATTTGGAGTATTGTAGTGTTCTTCGAAGATGATATTTTACTGACTTTACTCCTGCTTCCCAGATTCCTCCGAAATGCGGAGAGGCTGGAGGGTTAAAGTGCCAGTTGATTTGCTTGGAGGACAAATATTTTGCTGCTTCTGGTGTTGAGGCATGAATGGCTTGTCGTAAATCCTTTCCCAGAAGTGATTTTCCACCAATGAAGTTGGTGCCACAATCTGAATATATGTCAGTGCACAATCCTCTTCTAGCTACAAATCCCTTTAATGCTGCGAGGAATGCTTCAGATGTGAGATCTGACACCAATTCTAAATGTACAGTTTTGTGGCCATACAAACAAAGATACAGAAATATGCTTTTTGTAACTTGGCGTTGCGTAACTTTGAGCTTCTTATCGTTACAGGTCCGGCATAATCAATTCCCACTTTGGTAAAAGGATTCGTTTCATTTACTCGCGGGGTTGGTAAATTTCCCATCAACTGGCTTCTAGTCGTAGTGCGATATTTGAAACATGTAATGCACTTATGTAATCGACTGGTAATGCAACGTCTAGCATCTAATATCCACAATCGATTTCGACTAGTGCTGAGAACCAATGAGGGACCGCCATGTAGAGTTTCTACATGTAATTTGTCGATTAATATTAATGTGACATGATCATCACGTGGTAAGATGACTGGGTGTTTCCTATTGTATGAAATTGAGGCATTATCGAGTCTACCACCCACTCGTAACAAGCCATTGTCGTCCATAAAAGGATTAAGTTTAATCAACTTGCTATTCTGTGACAACGGATTCTTGTTCAATATAATTTTGTACTCATCTGCGAACGCAGTTTGTTGCACCAGTTTAAATATTGTTAGTTCTGCCTGGCTCCATTCGAGCGAATCGTTATACTGTGAGCGTTTATTATGAGGATGCCGACAATTGTGTATGAATCGTTGCATCATAGCTACTATACGAACGAGGCGAGTATATGATGAATATCTTAGAAGGAACTGGTTATCTACTTTTGCTAAGAGACTTATCGCAATAGGTTCTTTAGCCTCTAGATTGGTTTGTTCCGAAATATCCTTAGATTTTGGCCATGCATCTTGTTCCGCCGATAGTCATAATGGGCCGTGCCACCATAGCTGATTATTTATTAAATCCGCAGTAGGCACTTCTCTTGAGGCCACATCCGCATGGTTATGATTCGTTGACACATGACGCCATTGCTCAAAGCGTACGATATCCTGAATCTCTACTACACAATTTGCAACGTACGTTTTCCATCGTGAGGGATGTTCCTTCATCCATTGCAGGAGAATTGTGGAGTCTGTCCAAGCAAAAACTGGAACCTGTTGTAAGCGTATGTCCTTCATTGTAGCTTGAAGCAGTCTTGCTAATAATAGAGCTCCATTTAGCTCCAAACGTGGTATGGTTGTTGGCTTTATAGGAGCTACCCTCGTTTTGGCAGTTAGCAAAGTAGTTGTAAACATGCCATTCTCATCTCCTACACGTAGATAGACTACTGCAGCGAAAGCCTTTGTTGATGCATCGCAGAAGCCATGTATTTGGATATGTGCATTTGAAGGATAGTTAATCCATCTAGGAATTTGTAAGTTGTCGATAGACTTCAAATTATGTTTGAAACTATCCCATTGATGTTCAATAGCTTCGGAAACCTTATTGACCCATGCGCATCCCGTGACCCACGATGATTGCATAAGCACCTTTGCTGTAATTACAACTGGTGCTAACCAACCCAAAGGATCGTACAGTGATGCAATATCTGACAAAATGGTTCGTTTGGTTACCTTGGTATGCGTTTTGCAAGGTTTGGTCAAGAGCGAAAATTTATCTGATTTACGATGCCAACGAATTCCTAACGTTTTTACAGATTCCGTGTCCGAAATAATTAACGTATCCTTGAGTTCGCGCTGTTCTGGGGGAAGATGTTTCAACAAGTACGAATTGTTACTTGTCCATTTCCTCAGATTGAATCCTCCTGTTTTCAACATGCTAATTAGTTCATCTAATAGATCCTTGGCATCTTCTATGCTTTCAGCTCCAGTGAGTAGGTCGTCCACATAGAAATCTGTGGCTGTGACATTTGAAGCTAGTTGCTAGTTGTTGAAGCGTCTGAATGGCTAAGTATGGCGCAGAAGACGTTCCAAAGTTCACTGTATTCAGCTGAAAATCTTGGATCTCCTGGTTTTAGTATCTCTCCAAATGATTAGCTGAAAGGTACGATGATCTGGATGCATGGTTATCATACGGGACATCTTTTCAATGTCCGCGTTCATAGCAATCTTGTATTTACGCCAGTTGAGCAACGTGGCGAATAATTTGGGTTGTAAAGCTGGTCCCTTTAATAGGAACTTATTGAGTGAGTTGGCATTTGACGTTTTCGCTGAAGCGTCAAATACTACTCTCGCCTTCGTTATCGTGCTTTCTTTAACAACTGTATGGTGAGGTATATAGTAGTGTGGCTCGTTGTTGTTGGGTGGAGGTATTTCCGCCATGTGACCCAACTCGAGATAGTCATCTAAACATCTCTCATATTCGGGCTTCAAAGCTTGTTTCCTTTCAAGTTAACCTTGTATTCCTTGAAAGCGTTTAATTTCTTGTTGTCTTGATTGCCCTAGGTCAGGCACTTCATCATTCACAAATGGTAATTTAACTTGATTAGTCACATTGTGAACACGTTCATGGTTGAGCTGATACCTCTGCTGACATTCTCTGTCTTCTTTGTTGAGAATCGGATTTGTGGGAAACTCTTCTGTTTCCTAAAACATTTTAAGTTGTTCAGATAAGTCATCAGTTGTGACGGTAAATGCTGATGTATTGCTTTCTACAACATTTGCTGTTGACCCTAGTAGAATCCAACCAAATATTGTCTTAATGGCTGTAGGGGTAGTAGCAAATCCTTGTTTAATGCCGTTTAAGACCATCTGAGAATAAACTCTTGCTATTAAAGCATCTACCTTTCCAGGCTTCCAAAAGAGATTATTCTGGAAGGTAAAGGATCTGTGGTTTTGTTCAATATTAGAAAATTTTCTTCTAATATTCTTGTAGACTTCGCTTTTCGTGATCGAAGTGTAAGTGTGGTTTGCTGCTTTGAGATTGCTGTATAGCTAGTGTTTAAGCCAGTAATTGATACTGCAGTTGGGCTGCGACATGCTCCCAGTTTCCTGCAGGCTTCCTCTGTAATAAAGGATGATTTCGAGCCACTATCTATGATGATAGCAGGGCATTATGGTTTTCTCTAGCTACAAAGTTTTGACTAGTGTTTAAGTCGTCAGTGTTGTTCACTGACTGTAACCGTGGAGAACGTTTATGAATAGTATTGCTAGCTTGATTAACTTGATAAGAGTTCGAGCTAACGTTGTTAGTATTTGACCTATGCTCAGTTCCGACAGCTTCATGAGTGGGTTTGTCCCGGTTATCTTCATGCAGGGTACTCTGATGCTTTTGGTTGCATCTTTGACAGCTATATTTGCTAGTGCAATTGTTGACATGATGCAAGCCTAAACAATTGGTACAACAGCTTGATGCCTTGATTATTTGGTATCTGGATGGTATATCCATCCTACGATAGTTTGGCATCTTTGTAAAACGTGACTTGCATTGCATACTGGCCATTGGATTCCCTTTGTAGTATGGTATGATTTGGTTGTATCAGGTGTGCAGCTTGATTTGGATTGTGTGGACTTAATTAAACTATCTGCTAAAGACTCTAATATTCTTAAACGCGTACTTAAAAACTGCTTAAATGACTTGAATGTTGGGAGTTCTTGTGTACCTCCCTGCTCTTCTTCCCACAGTTTGAGGGTAAAGAAGGGTAATTTCTGTACTAACAGATGTATTAGAAGTACATCCCACGATGTTGTATCAACTTCTAAACTTTGTAATTGTTGGATACATTCGTCTGTTGTATCAATTATTGATTTGAGTCCTTTAGCAGACTCTGAATTTAGTTTGGCTTGGTTTACTAAAACCTTTAATTGATGACTAACTAAAATTCTCTTGTTCTCATATCTAGCCTTCAACTTGTTCCATGCAGGCATATAATCTTCATTTGTTACTGGGGTGTGCCGCAACAATTTCTCACCATCACCCACCAACCAATATTTGAGATGATGCAGCTTTTGAACTGGTGATAGCTTTGTATTGTCATGAACAAGAGAAATGATCGCCATAAATCGTAGTTGCCGTTATACTTGGGCAACTGAATGCGCGGAAGGAACGATTCCTGTTGAACAACAGTTGTCGAATGAATTGGTACTTGTCCCGAGCTTGATGCTTCAGTAGCTGGGACGAATTTCCGCAATCCTTCTACTAATTCTCGCATATATTCAGAATATTTTAACTATGTTGAGCTATGATTATCTTGGGCTAAATACTCATGTTGCTTTTCGTCAGAACTTTCTAATAAAGCCTGATTTATTGCCATATCTGTATCACTATATACTTCCCATAGTTTCTTCAACTCTGTCATTTTAGTCTCATAAAAGCCTTGTGTTCGTTTAACAAGGTTCGTTTTCTTTCCATTTTCGATTAACCTTTCAATTCGCGCAAACAATATGCTTTCCGTAAGGATTAGTTTATCTACTGAATCCATGTTGATTTATATTCTACTATTATAGTTAATTAACCGTGTGGGTTAAATTATGAAAATAATTGAAGGAAGCAATTTAATGCCACGTGTGGGATAAATGGAAAATTTAGTCGAAGAACGTAAATTGATGCCGTGTATGACAAATTGACGTGAAAAATATTTAAATAAATTTTTGTCACTAATTCTAATTAATTTAATTAACCAACTATTTATTAAGAGTTACTGACATGTAAGTTCAGCAATTAACTATTTATCACGATTTACTGACATGTAAGCTCAGCAATTATAACAGAAATTTCGATAATATTCGAGCTGCCCCGTCTGGGCATCCTGAAGTTTTACGTCTCAGCACGTTTATAAATTAGTTTTTGAAGTTTTAATGAGAACTGCCACGTCTAAACACAGTTATAACTTAATCTTCGATGTTTTTTAACTCGAAAAAATAATTCAAAACAAAATGTTTATCACTAAATTGGGTGTACTAAAATTATTCGCAATCACAACAGTAAACAGGCACACATTCCTGAATGGAACCACCATTAAATGTTTTGTAATGTAGCTGCAATCGATAACTACAGCTAGATTACGGCATTTAGGTGGACAGTGTAGCGGTATGAAAAAAAGATATGTGTGCTTATGTTTAATGCTGTATTTATTGAATAATTCTAATGCGAAACACTCAAATTTATAAATTCACTAATTTAATTCTGTTCATTAATTGCTCGATTGCATAAGTAGTTATTATGCCGTATTTTGGCATATATTCAACTAAATGCAATTTGTAGCCTTTTCTGGGTTTTGCGCTTTATACACTTATTTTTTAATTCACTTTGAGCTTATTGTAACTTAATTACTTAACTATTTTGTTTCGTTGCATTTATTCTTAAAATGCCAGATTTGACATGAACATTATGCAAGAAACTTATTTAAATTATACACTAATTAGTATCACACAATACTTATCTGAAGTCCGCATCCAACAAAAACTTTATGTCCCTTGCCTGCACCAATTGCACACCAATTTCCAGCATGTATAATATTGTGCCTTAAATATGGCACTTTTTATTTTATGCTTAATTGCTGAAAATGAAAAATATTTATGATTACTTGATCGGATACTAGAACTTTGAAAAAAACTTGATTTGAACTACACTGGTGATCGCTGTCGCAAAACTGAGAGAGATCTTAGGAATTGCCCCCTTTTTATAGGCTCTAAGCGGCCATTTTTACATACGTTCCACAAGAAAAATGCAAATTAAGCATATTTTTCGACTTTGCTTGACTTGTATGCCTATGTCAAAATGTGCCGATTTCCTTCAATTTATTTATTATAAATTATCCTTGAATTTTCGTATTTCATTTATTGAGATATTTTAATTTTTCTGAAATTTATCAAGATGGCGGCTCCCTGCCATATTATGACAATTTCCACTGTGGAACGCAAATATTTCTCATTTTTCTTGCATCTCGTTTCCACTTTTTTCTCTTTCCCACTTATTATGGGAATTAATTTTACCTTTCTTCGCGAATATTTGTTTACGTGGTAACTTTCGCGGTTTTTAAGTATTACCAACAGGTAGCGCGCCGCCAACTTCATTAAATCAGCTTTTCACCGTGTCAAGTTGACAGTCGCGAACGCGATAATTTTATGTGAAAGTGCCGTGTCGTTTTGTGTGTTTTTTAAGGCAATTCGTGGATTAATTATCCAGGTAAGTGTCTTTTATGACTATTTAAGTGTTTATTACTAATTGTGTATAAGTTCCAGCATGAATAATTTGCAGGAAATATGTAAATTCTGATAATTATTCATGTTGGAAAGGTGAATTTTGAAATGTCAACAATGGCATAAATTGTTGCATTTCATTAATTATAATGTATGTACGTGTTGCAATTTTTTATGTTTTGCATATTTAAACATATTTGCATGTTTTGCAAATGTTTATTATGCAGAGCATATGAATTTTGCACAGAAATTGCACTATTTGAATTTTGCATGTTTTTGTTGTTGTACTGCCAAGAAATTGGTTTCTTGGCAGTCTTCATGTAATTTGCTTATTTCAATAGTTTTTTATATGCTACTTTGTTATATTAGTTGCTTTAAACTAATATCTGTTTATACTTTTTCATTTCAGATGCGTTCCTGTGTTGGTGGATGTACCTGCAGCTGTAACTGGAGGAATCAAGAGAATCTAAGGGAAGTAAGAAATACTTAATAGATTTCTTCTAATGTTTTTTATTATTTATTTCAGGTGTGTTCAACAGACTTCTTATGAAAAAAATGTTCACAACAGAGCACTAATGGCCATGTAAGAAAGAACTGGAAAAACATATACGAAATGTAGTAACGGGTATATATGACCCAAGTGCATGAAAATGAATTTTCAGCCTGCAAAAACGTTCCGCGGGAGCCACCCCTCCCACCCCACCTCAGTTCGAATAGAAAGGGAAATACTAAAAAACTAAGTATGGGGATCGCTATTTAAGCCTCCGAGTATAGTAGTGTGGGTACCCAAATTTCTTCTCAGGATCTGCGTAACTCGATTCTGTACTAGATTTTCCAAAATGTACTGGATCAAACTTTGACCCCTCCCCAAAGTTTCCACCAGTTAATAGAAAAAATTCTCTTAATAAAATATATTCAGAGTATCATCCAGCAAGTTGCGGTGTTAACTTGACGTCAACTTTGCAGCACACACAGTTTCCTTAAAAAACACGAGAAATTTATGGTTTTTGCGACAAATTAACGACAAATTCAAAGATGTACAGTTTTCTAATCCGACAAGGTTTGGCCGAGTTCTAGTGAGTTGACGTAAACTTAACACCACATCCTGTTTCTTTAGAAAAAAAAGGACACACCACATAATATGGTTGTCACGACAAATTCCAAGATGTGAAATTTGCAATCCGATAAGGTTTGACCGAGTTCTAGTGAGTTGCGGTGCTACCTTCACGCCAACTTGGCACCCACCCAGTTTCCTTTAGAAAAAAGGATTGTGGTTTTTACGACAAATTAACGACACATGGTGATCCGAAATATATTAGGCGAAGTAGTGGTGCTAGCTTTACGCACGTGACAATTAACTGGTTAGTCGAATAAAATTTCAATAGACTAAAAAGTTAATCGGTAGCCCCGATTACAAATGTAATCGATTACCATTTCAATCCGATTGAAAATGTAATTGATTGACAAGTCGGCAATACACGATTGAATACATTTCTATAAAAGGAAAAAAACGCACAAATGATGAATTTTGTCCAGCATTTATATTTAATTTTACTTTTTATTACACATATTTAAGTGACAAGAGAAAGAATCTCTAAATGCTGGAAGATTATCCATTAATTAGACAGATAATCTTTTACCCTAGACACAGCACGAACTAATGAACCGTGAGTCACATAGTATACGTCATTATAGCTCGAAAATCAGATGATAATGAAGTACACTAATGAAGTGTTTTCCTCCTACATTATAGCTGTAATGAGGAAAAATGTGCTAGATTTGGCATATAATGTACATTTGGAGTTCCGCTGTGCATCTGCCGATTTGAAAAATAAGAAGAGGAAAAGCAAATAACAAATTATATTAACAATTTTTATTTAAATATAATATTTTTGTTATTTGCAAATTGTTAAATTTAAAATAAAATAAATGAAAACAAAGTTTATCGCGTTAATTCGATCCATATTGCTTCTTTAATGTGATAGGTTCATCAAAACCAGTTTGACAGCATAACTTAATTAAAGAAATTGCTGTGTGTCTGCAGTTTATAATGAGTCATTATAGACTAATGAGTCGTTAGTTATTTCTTCATTAAGAGTGCTGTGTGTCTAGGTTATTAATGGTCTCATTTGCAACAATGGTAAACATTGCACGTTATGGTAGCCTTACCGATGACCTCTTTGAAGATCGTGTGATCCTCATAGCAAACCAAAATTATCTGATAAAATAAACCCGAAAAATGATGTAACAATAATAATAAATCATATCATTTTTTCTATGTGTGTCTTTATCCTTTTGCTTTAATAGACATTTATTCAATCCTATATTGTCGATTTGTCAATCGCATTGAAATGTTAATCGATTACATTTTTAATCGGGGCTGCGGATTGACTTTTTAATCGATTAAAATTTTATTCGACTAACCTGTTTTTTTTTATCTTAGGGGACAGGAGTTCCTAACCCAAGCACTAAGGCCATAGCGACCCATTGTGCTGTCCTGCTAGAAGGCCATTCACCAAAACCTTACTGTCCTCTTAATGAAACGCATCAGGTCTTGGTGAGGCAGTTTTTTCAGCTCATCCACAGCTAGAAGGGCAGACACTAGAGTATCCAGCCTGCACCGGGCGAAGTCCAGACTCGAACAGAAAGTGTTCAGTTGTCTTGGGCTATCCCTCCAGACAGGACAGACACTCATGGCTGTCAACAACTCCCATCCTTGTTAGATGAGCCTGAAGTGAACTGTAGCCTGTGATGATGCCAACCACAGTTCTACATTCGTTTCTTTCCGAGCCCCATGAGAAAACCGGAGATATTCCCATTGGGCCCATCAAGAAGCAGTTATGTACAACGCCTACGGGGGGTTCCGGTCCGAGGAACGGAGAATCAGAGCCATCCCTAGTTAAAAGATCAGCCCTTCATTCCCCATGATCCCCATGTGACCAGGAACCCACAGAACGGACATCTTGTTGAGGATACACAACTTAATCTCAGACGACCTGCAATCCACCAGTAACTTAGATGTTATCAGGAGGGCCACTCAGAGTCATCAAGGCTGGCTGAATATCCGAAAGGATAGCAATGCTTGATTTGCATATCAAGGGCTAACTTCGCTGCCATCGATATGGCAAAGACTTCTGCCTGGAAGACAGTGGTATGTCTTCGAAGTGAGTAATCCATCTCAATATCAGACTCCAAAAAGTAAACACCCGCCGCAGCTCCCTCAATAGTGAGAGAACCGATGGTGAAGATTTTTAGAGCTGACCGGGGAAGGCTCCATAAGGCACTACCCTTAGTCCACGATTCCCTTCCAGGAAAGCTCACAGAGAAGCGACACCCAAACCGAAGCTCAGGTACCATCTCATCACGTGGTATACTAGCCAGAGGGTTTTCCAAGTCCAGCCCGTACGCTAGACAGCAATGAGAAGAGCCAAGTCTAGCCTTGCTCCCAACATCCCCATAAGCGCAACCTGCACACAGCCCTTTAGGCATCTGCCTGAATGACTACATCCAGGGGTAGCAGATTAAGTAGGACCTCAAGGGCAGCAGTAGCCGTAGATGTAATACTCAAGCAGGCAAGCCTTTGCAGGCTCGCCAGCTTCCGGATCGTAGTCGGCACAAGCGTCTTTGGCCACCATACACAGAAAGCATATGTAAGCATGGGTCTAATGATCGAGGTGCACGACTCTCGGTTTCATGCCCCATGTGCAGCCAAAGATTCTCCTGCACTGAGCGAAGACCCTCGTAGCTGCATTAACATTTTTCTCTACGTGCAATCCCCATGTCAGCTTCGAGTCGAAGAAGACTCCAAGCTGCTTTACATGAGGAGAGAGTTGCAGAGTGTGTTCAAAAAGCTTTGGAAGAACAAAGTACGTAAGCTTACATCTTCTGGAGAAGAGCACCAAGCTGGTCTTTGTTGGGTTTACTTTCATCTCATGACGGGTGCACCAGTCCTCAACAATATTGAGGCCACGTTGCATGAAGGCACAGGCAGCAGTCATGCTGTGCCTGGAAATGATCAGAGGGATGTCATTTGCATACGCTTCGCATGAGAATCCCTCGTTTTGCAACTCCGTGATGAGTGAGTCAACCAGCATACACCAGAGTACTGGAGAAAGCACGCCGTCTTGCGCGCATCCTCTCTCCACCAGCACACTAAGAGTGGTTCGGCCGCCCTCCTCCACAGTAAGTATCGTCATCTTAACATTTGGTCGATCCATCGCACTACACGACGAGCTGCCTCACAAAGCGACTTGGGGTTGACCTGTCAAAAGCACCCTCGATGTCCAGAAAGGCTCCCAAGGTAAACAGTCCACGATCCAGTCCCCACTTAATGACAGTAACCTTTGTAGTTGCACCGGTCCAGTAAGCGTGCTGTGAGGTATTGAAAAGAGAAGTCTTTAGGGCTCCTCCCTTGAAATATTCATCTACAATCTTCTCCAGGCATTTCAAAAGGAATGAGGAGCGGTTTATGATTCGAAAGCTCTTCGGGTCCATGTAGGAAGCCTTACCAGGCTTCGGGACAAAGGCAACTCTCACCTTCCTCCACACCGCAGGGACATATTCAAAAGTGATACATTCCCTGAAAATGTAGTCGATGTATGGAACCAGATTAATCCGTTAATTGTCTGGCCAACTAAAATTTCAATCGAGGGAGCAATTAATATTTTAATCGATTGAATTTTCAATCGATAGAGCCAATTAATATTTTAATCGATTAAAAATTTAATGGAATTAATTATGATTGTTAATCGATTGAAAAATGCCCAGGTCTGAAGGAACTTAGGAAAATTTACACTAAGTCCTCTTCATTGTTTTCACTAATGTTCTGGTAAATGTTTGCTGAATTAATTGGAGTTAAGCATATTTCCTTTTGAAGGACTGCATCTGCATCCCAGTCCAAACTAAAATATTCGTCACAGTTATCTTCGCAATTTGAAAAGTCGAAGTAAAAACTAGTCTAATTGTTATAAGTGTCGCTAATAACTGATCAAATTCATTCAGGGAAATTAGTTTAATTACCATTTCTTGCTCTTACATATGCAAACCAATTTTTCAATGAATTTTGGTTAAATTTCCGACGATATGTACATATAGATACATACAAAAAATAATTAATGTGCATGAAGTACGTATTAAGCCCCACTCTGAATATTGTTCGACATTTATGTTTATATCAGATAGCAATTCTTTTGAAAGACTATAGAGACTTCAAAATAAGGCAATGAGAGCTATTTTAAAGTGCAATAGATACACATCTATAAGATTTATTATAATTCTTTGTGTTGGTTGAGTGTTAAGCAGCGAATTAATATCAATTTTTAATTTTAATATTTAGTATATATATATGAATTTGTAATTTTAATATTTAGTATTAAGTCAGGTGATATTCTGTGTAAATTAATGAACTATGTTGGAGACTTACAACCTTACTGGTAAGTGATTACAGGCTGCCACTGTACAGAAATAGTTCATCACAGAATAGTTTAGTGTATATAAGAGCTTTCAAATATTTAATAAGCTACCATTAGATGTAAAACTTGAGAACAGTTTTAGGATAAATATTTGAATTTGTTATAACTACCTGTTAGGATTAAAATACCTATATGGACTCTGGACTGTATAATTTTTTTTTTTTTTTGTAAAGAAGTAAATGGGAAAAAGGCTAAAAATATTCACTTACATACTTACTTACGAGTACATCAGTTTTTGAACCTATACCATAGACAGACTATCCCCATAATACTTAATATAAGCCGTTTATTTTGAAAGTGCTGCAGTTCGTTTGGGTATAGTATTTGTATTTTCTACACTATATTTTACTTCAAAATACACGAAAGCTCATAGCTAGATCCTATGAATATTTTTAAATTTATTTAAGACGTTAAGCGCAATAAGCACCCGTATGGAGGCACAATGAGATTTGCAATAGGGACGCGTGCCCCCTCTCGGATACACACACGATAATACACACGTCATATTTACGAGCTCGTATCGTCCGTATTGATACACAGAGCAGTTATAAAAGCATGGGTAACTCAAGTTCGGGGCCCGCTGGGACAAATATTAAAATGGAGGTGGCCCACAGAAAAACATTTTTTTTTTCTGTGGCGGCGCTTAACGTGTTAAACTAAAATATTTAAATATTTTATCATAAAAAAAATGCACTTGCACCACTTAAATAAACGGCTCATATAATACTTGATTTTTAATTAAATAGATTTAAATGTGCAGTATATGAAACAATGACGCACATAACAACCCCTTTGCAACATTTCAGTTCAATTTTAAATGGTGGAAATTTTACTCAATATTACTGAAATTGCAGTAAAAGCACCACCTATCGACATTAAATGAACTGAATTCATTGGAAATTCGAAAGATTATCCAATAAGGTCAGTGACAGTCATCAGCTATCATAAAATTTAATGTTTTTGAGAAATTATCCTTTCGACAAAAAAAAAATCTTCTCTCAAATACTTTGCAACTACAGCAAATACTCTAGGACCAATCTCTTAAATTTGCAATATTGGCACTTCTTCTAAGCACTAGATAATATAAGCCTCCCACCACTCAAAACTCAAGGCTGCAACAAGTTTTGTTCAAAAAAGATAAAACTACATTACTACCAATATTACCAAAGCATACATAATTACTTAAACACATATTTTATAAACATAAAATAGGTATAGTTTGTGATAAAATTCAAACAAAGCTTAAAACTAAAAAGTAAAAAAAAGCTAGAATTTGTTAAGACCAATTCTGATACCCCAGATGAATGCCCGCATGTAATTTCATATGGTCACCTCTGTAAGCACGTTTGATTGTTGAAGTGGTTTTTCGCATATATTTCTAGAACGATTCGTCGGACAGTACTGAAGTACTTTTCAGTACAATAAAAATGTCTAGGACTGTTCGTTTTCAAAATATACATAAAAATTTTTAATATTTATATAGCAACATCAAGGGGTCGTCTGACTGAGGCCATTTTTATAATTTTATTTACAATTGCTATAAAAACGCCATGTATAAGATTTCAGTTCTCTGTGCGTTCGCAGGCAGTGCCCAAATATATTGTGAAACACACAATTTTTGTACGGTAACTCTACGAAGCAGTTACCCCCGATTGGTCCCATTTTCGAAATTTTAACCTAAAATTTTTGTAAAAAGGCCGTGTGTAAAATTTCAACTCTCTAAGTGAACGCGTTCTCGAATTATCGTTAGGATGGACAGACGGATATGCAAAAATCAAAATAACTATGGATGCAGTCACCGACAGAAAAATAGTGACATAATGTCACTACCCAGTCACTACACAACGCAATCGTGAGTTCACTGTACACAGCAAATGACAGGTAGTCACTACCATTTACTTTCTCAGGTGTTCACTGAGACGGCGCGCGGTAGCGCGCATTATTTTACTACCCGTATTTAGGATAGTAAAGTTGTGCGATAATAAATTTGTGTTGTCAAAGTGACATTGATATGGAAATGGAAACAGAAAATATATCAATTTTGGTTGATGAGAACAATATGACCTGTGTGATGGGCCAAAAAGCTTTTTTATTATAAATCAATTTCAATGCATTACTATTACTTTATTTCCTTGTAATGTCGAAAAAAGTTTATCTCCCAACTATAACGCTGTTTGCAATTGACGTTCATGTTTAATTTTAATTAACTTATTTTTGGCAAACGTCCAAAATATTTGATTTGCTATTCTCTTTTGCGTTCACTGCAATTCGGTTACACAAGAGTCACCATTGCAGTGACTAACTGTCAAAGTAATTCTTTTGACATTTGTTCACAACACAACGCTAGCGTGTCAGTGAACACACCCTTTGATTTCATCATCCAGGGTATAAAAATTAGACACATTTGACATTAACATTTATGACTGCATCAAAGAAAGTTGTGAAAAACAAGTTAGATAATAAGCTATCCGAGGTGGCAAGGCAACATTGCCACGAGCCTTTTCGATACAATAAATGTATTCCTCATCTAGGGGACTTGCTTACTTAGTTTGTAAGATGTTTTGTTAGGTAAGTGCGCGCAAAGAGGTAACGATGAGACTATATGTCGGGAGCAAACATACACATGCCAAGAACATTTTTAAGCCCATCTTAAAAGATTACCTAACTCGAACTTTTTGTCCTAACCCTTAATAACATCTGTGTAGCCGACATAATTTTAGCCGGGCATATTTATATATTAGACGCCAAACACAGATGTATACATTGCAGAAAAAAAAAACAATAAAGTTTTTTGAATCTTTTGCAGCACATACTAGCAATTTTTCTTGTTTGCATAATTAAATTATCGAACTCTGCCATTGCCATTATCTTTACTTACAGTGAAGATCTGCCAAGTGACATATAAATGTCAACAACATTTCAATTTTTTTTTTTTTTTTTTTTATTATTATTAAGCCAAGCTCAGGGGATACCCTATGATGCAAAGCACAGCGCGACAGGAAGGAGATAGGGAAAGGATTAAGGGATATGAGGAGAGCGGCGGAGGTGCCGATGTATGTCTTAAACTTTCGCAGGTTGTATGCCGGAGGAAAGACAGAAGATGGTAGACTGTTCCACATTCGCACAGTTCGGGATAAGAAAGCATCACGGAATTTTAGTGTACGGCCGAAGGTAATTTGAAGGGTAAAAGGATGAGCGCGGGATTCAGCGCGAGTATTGCGTGCAGGAACTATTCTACAAGGGATCAGACTAGATATTTCATCAGAATATTGACCATGCATATAGCGATAAAGGAGCGAAAGGCATCCAACATTGCGACGGTGCTCGATCGAGTCGATATGACGAGTAATTGCCACATCGCCAATGAGCTTGCAGGCTCTCTTTTGGACAATATCCAATGAAGCTAAGCCTGTGCGACCAGCCCCAGCCCAGATATAGGAATTGTATTCCATTCTAGGTCTGATGTAGGACTTGTAGAGGAGCGCTATATTTGATGGGCTGAAATATTTCTTACACCTTTTCAAAAAACCAAGACATTTTGATGCTTCTTTGGCAACCGAGAAGATGTGATCTGTCCAGCTTAACTTACTGGAAATATTAATGCCAAGAATTCTTAGTGACGGTGAATCAGAAATTAATGCTCCATCAAACGAAACGGGAGTGGTTAAGTGATGGTCTTGTTTTAATGAGATGAGACAGCTTTGGGTCTTAGATGCATTGAATTCGACGCGATTCACTTTGCCCCAAGCGAGAATATTGTCAAGATCATTATTCAATGATCTAATCATGCAGTCTCGTTTAACACATGTGGCGTTCCCTCTGGAATCCGCAAGGGTGTCAAGGGAGTATGCGAAATCAAGGGTACTGTCATCAGCAAAGCTATGGACAGGATTAAAAGTAAGGGAAAGCAGATCATTAATGAAGATTAGAAATAGAGTCGGAGAAATAACAGAGCCCTGGGGGACACTGGCATTAATAGGATGAGGTTCAGATATAACGCCATCTAATACAACACGTATTTGGCGACTAGATAAAAAACTTTCAATCCATAATAGAAGAGGAGTGGAAAGACCAAGTGCTTTGAGTTTGGCTAAAAGGGCTGGATGCCAGACTCTATCAAAGGCCTTTGAAATATCTAGAGCAACGATTTTGGACTCACCAAAATTGTGAAGACTACGATTCCAACGTTCCGTAAGAAAAGTCAGCAAGTCTCCAGATGAGCGACCGTGCCGGAAGCCGTATTGGCGATCGTTGATGAGCTGATTGGTTTCCAGATACTTCACAAATTTGGAGTTAATGATAGATTCAAAAACCTTTGAAAGAATCGAAGTGATTGCAATTGGTCGATAAATTGAGGGATCGCTACCCTCTCATTTCTTGGGAATAGGCTGGACGTGAGCTAGTTTCCAAGCAGTTGGAAATTTTCCTGTCGAATAGGACAGGTAGAACAGTTTGCGCAGAGGTTTAGCCAGGATGAGGCACAACTCTTAATTATTAGGGGCGAGAAACCATCAGGTCCTGCGGCTTTAGAGACGTTGATACCATTAAGGACCTTGAACACATCTCTCGTACGGATGTGTATTGGCTCTTGTACACATCCGCACGGGGGATGCACGACAGGTGCCTGTGAAGTGGGTGGAAGAAAAGAATTTGATGCGAATCTAGCAGCCAAAATATTAGCTTTATCCTGGGAGTCAACAACCACTTCACCATTATTAAGTAGTGAAGGTATAGAGGAACTGCTGAAGTTGTTCCTGATGGTTTTGACCAGGGACCAGAAACCTTTACTACCTTTGCGGCTTGCCAAGATTCTTTGTCTAATATTCTGGTCAAAAAGAAATTTTTCTCTCTGGATAATGGACTTGCAATTGTTCCGTGCAGTCTTGTAGATTTCTTTCAGTTCTGGACAAGGATGCACTTGCTAGGCGCGAAAAGCAGACTCTTTCGCTTTTATAGCTTGGTTGCACTTATCATTAAACCAAGAGCGATTTTGCTGTTGTTGAGATCTGCTGTAAGAATACGGAATATATTCACGCATGCCTAGACTTTGTAAGTTACTAAATTCTAACGTGCATTCATCAGCATCCCTCGAAGCAAAACAGACGGACCAATCTATATCTCTAAGATACTGATTGAGACTTTCCCAATCAGCGTTCTTATAGTGGCAGAGAAGCCTACTTGTAGGTGGAGAAGTGGGGCGGCGCTGAGATGAGGTGATAAATTGAGCCGTGATTAGACAGTGGTCTGAATTACCAAGAGGGGAGCCGACTGAGATAGAATATTTGTCAGGGTGAGATGACAGAAACAAATCTAGTAAATTGGCCCTATCTCCAGCTGCATCAGGGATTCTCGTCGGTGCATCCACTAGCTGATGCAAATTGAAAGATTCACAAAATAGTTCAACGCATCGGCCCGCAGGACTTGTGGTAGAAGAATGTCTGAGCCACGGTATGTTATGGACATTAAAATCGCCTGCCAGGACGATTTCGGAAGAGGAGGAGACAGAAAGCAAATGATCAATATTGTTGGAGATATTGTCAAATGCGGATACCGTGTCGTCATCAGATATATTTGGGCTGCGATAAAGGAAGCAAAAGTGGATGATGTGCCTGTGAAGTTTGAACCTAATCCAGATGTAATTAAACTCAGGATTGGCAGAAGGTGGAAAGTCTTTTAGAATGGTAAAGGCCACATCATTCCGAATATATATTGCGATCCCCCTATGTTGAGAAAAAAGAGGCACTAAGCTATAACCAGGGACGTGATATTGATTAGAATCAGCATCAGAAACGACCTTGGTTTCACTTAGCGCAAGTATTGCCGGATTTTTTGATTGAAGGTGGCAGTACACCGAAAAACGATTTGCCCCCAATCCGCGAATGTTGCAAAATTCTAAAATAAAATTCTGCATATTCCAAAGCAAAACAAAAAAAAGCAGAAGAAAGAGCGACACACAACAACACAAATATTTATTTAGGGGCACCTAGCTGCAGTCAACGACACAGCGAGGTAAAAAAAACAGCAATAGTGTTATGCCTATTTGCTGCTTTCAGTGCCTCAGACCGTGCAGTTCAATGACCACAGCTGGGGACACCCGTATTGCTGATCAGTGACAAGGGCTAATGACCTTGCAATGATCACTGATGTACATGGGAGATTTGTTAAACGCCACCGTACTGTGCTGCTGGCTTGTGGAATGCCGGCAGGGCATAGAAAAGCCCTGGACTTGGCTGGTATTGTTTATTTTTTATGTAATAAAAAACGGCACGGCGGATTTTAGTTATTATTATTATATTTAAAAAATTTCACTGCACTGCACTACAGATTGATCGCTATTTATCACTTTGACACCAGTAACACGCACGATGGAACGTCTGCTCCAGCTCACTCCACGCACTCAACTCCATTAAGTAATTTTCGTCTACAATTTGTCACGTCTTCATTTCCTTGAATTGAGATTATGTCATTAGTCTAGCAATGTTTCCCAAAAGGGGTGTCGCGACACACTGGTGTGTCGCAGACGTGTTCTAACTGTGTCGCAAAATTACAAAAAAAAAGTATTTCATTAATCGTGAATAATTGCTAAAAAAATTATAGTTTCCGTTAAAGTTTTGATTTTCAAATTTAAGGAATGGAAGAACAGTTAAATTCGAGCATCAGTTGCCTATGACTTTCTAAAAATTTAATTTTTTTCTTTAATCTAATTTTAATTTAGTTTTATTTTGTCTGTATATATTTTAAGAATATAGAATTGTGAATTTACATGCTAAAAATACTAAGTAAATTTTTTTCTTCAATTTTTTAAATTAAAAAAAAGTATTTAAAAAGTGTTCAAAAATACAAGAACAAAATACATGTTAAGTGATGTCAGCCGTTAGCGCGCGTTGATCATATTCCATATTCTTTCCGTAATTACCTACTCTGCCTGCACGTATATCAGACCTTGCTCCTCCAATATAAAATCAACCATTCTTTCACTCGACCTGAAGCAAAGAAAACCATTTTTTCTTAGAACTGTACTGGAAATTTTTTCTTTAGAATTTGTATGCATTTGTGAAGGCCGGCAACGGCACACATGAAAGTATTGTAGCTGAAAAAACTCTAGTCGACACTAAAGTGAATAAAAATTATACCGAAACATTTTCTAAGAAGAAGCAATCTAAGAAATCTAGCTTCTATGTTCACACAAATTATTAGCAGTCCAAACACCTGTTGTCGGGCATAATGCACACCGATTCTAAAGAAAAAATTTCCAGTAAATCACATCATCGTTGATTTCATATTGTAGGAGCGAAGTCTTATATACGTGCAGGCAGAGTAGGTAATTACGGAAAGTATATGGAATATGATCAACGCACGCTAACAGCTGAAATCTATAAAAAAAATTATTTCGTAACAAAGACAGATACTTCTATGGGCAAACGACACTAGTTGCTTTTTGCATTTTTCTTCTCGGATATTGCAGAGCATCACTTTTGCCCATAGGCACTGGATATCTGTATTACTTGTCTGTGGTTCAAGTTTAAACAAACTTCTAATAAAAAATAATAAAGTTTATTATTCAAAAGTCTTACCAGTACTGAATTTTAGATCATAATTTGTTAGATTTATAACTAGGTAAGTATTTCTGGTTAATATAATTAATATTTTATTTATAAAAATAAAAAACAATTGAAATTTAAATACAAAAATATATTATAACCGTTAAAAAAATGGAAAAGTTTATTATTCGAAAAAGACCAGCAAACGAAGAAGCAAGAGAATTAAATATTGCAGTAAATTCAGGTGATTCTGTAATGGTAGATGTATTACCAACAACTTCAAAATGTACCTCTCAAACTGACGCAGAAAATTTCACAAAGAAAGCTAAAGTAGTTTGCCGAAAAATAATGTATTTTATTTAAAGATGCGATTTTCGTGGGTCGGTAGTGAGACATATCCGATTCCGATTTGTGTTGTGTGCGACGAAAAGCTAGCAAATGAATCATTGGTTCCCAATAAACTAGAACGTCATTTTAAATTAAAGCACCCGAATTTATCTAATAAAACAGCGGATTATTTTCAGAGACTGTTAAATTAAAAAAAAAAATCAAGCAACGACATTTTCGAAATCGGTAAAAATATCTGAGAAAGCTCAAGAAGCGAGTTATCTTGTTGCCGAAATGATTGCAATGAAGAGAAAATCACACCTTATAGCTGAGAGCCTTATTTTGCCAGCTTGTCAGATAATGGTTAAAACTATGATAGGAGAGGATGCTGAGAAAGAAATTAGGAAAATACCACACTTTCGGATAACACCATTAGTCGGAGAATTTTCAGTATGTCAGAGGATATTGAGCAACAGGTAATTGAACTTATTACATCAGGAGAAATGTTTGCATTTCAAGTTGATTCGTCAACGGATATTAGTGGAAAATCCCAACTTTTAGCATTTGTACGATTTGTTTGTAATGGAAAATTAATCAATCAATTTTTTTGTTGTAAAGAACTAACAGAAACTACAACTGGTCTAGATATCTTCAATGTTATTAATAATTATTCAGAAAAATATGGAATTTCATGGAAGCTTTGCAATAGTATTTGTACTGATGGTGCATCGTCTGACAGGTTCAGTAAAGGGGTTTTTAACAATTGCTAAGGAACACAACCCAAATATTATAACTACTCATTGCTTTTTACATCGAGAAGCTTTGGTAACGAAATGTATTCTCGCTGATTTGAAAATAGTACTCGATCAAGTAGTAAAAATAATAAATTATATCAAGAGTAAGCCAAAAAACATACGTTTGTTTTCGATATTGTGTGAATCCATGGAAGCCGATCATTTGACCTTGCTCATCCATACTGAGGTCCGATGGCTCTCGAAAGGAAAGATTCTTTCGCGATTTTATGAACTGCGTAATGAGATTCTGATTTTTTTACATTGGACAGCAGCGAAATTTATTGAGTAATGATATTTGGTGGATATTTTTGCGCACCTTAAGTATTTAAATTCCAGCATGCAAGGAGAACAGGAAAACGTACTCAGTTCTACTGATAAGTTAAGTACGTTCAAGGTTAAACTTAATATGTGGAAACGACGAGTCTTACAAGGAAACCTTGTTATGTTTCCCTGCACATCAAAAACTTCTTGCAATCCCGAAATTTTAACGCTAATTGCTGATACGTTAATTTTGTTTAATGAGAAAATTGATTTTTATTTTCCATCACTCGATATTAGTAATTTTGATTGGGTACGAGATCCATTTAGCAGCAATTTGGATACGGCAAAATTTTCATTAGCAGAAGAAGAAGAAATTTTCGAAATGCAGAACGACCGAACTCTTCGAATTAAATTTAGTGATAAGGAATTAAGCAGCTTTTGGATAGGAGCAGCAAAAGAAACTCCAATATTTTCAAAAAAAGCTTTAACTGTGCTATTAACTTTTTCCACCTCTAATTTATGTGAATTAGGTTTTTCAGCTCTAAATTAAATAAAAAGCAAAAAACGAGAGAGGCTTTTATCTGTTGAAGAGGAACTAAGAGTGGCCTTATCAAAAATTCGACCACGTATAAAGAAACTGTGCTCTGAACAACGCGCTCATACATACACTAAAACATGTATAACGGAAAAATATCAATTCACGCGTTATGTTTTTTATTAATAATTTCAATACTTATCTGTAATTTATCTTAATTGGCATCGATAACAAGTTTTTAAATTAATTCAGTTATGTAGGTATATATTGAAGTCGTGTTATATAATTTTTTTTTATATAATTATTACACCATTAATAAAACTATTATTTTCAATATAAAATAATTTACTTCTCTTATAAAATATCGTTACTCAGTTTCCTCTGTGTCGCATAAATTGATTAGTTTGAATACTGTGTCGCGAGAAAAACAAATTGAGAAACACTTGTCTAGGGTATTGGTTCCCAAAGTGTGCTCCGTGGAACCCTGGGAATAACTGAATAAATTCTGCGGAAAAATTTTCTGTAAATTTCTAAGAAAAAATTGTGGCGTCACCTTCATCGGGTCGAAGCAACGATGATTTTATATTGAAGCGACGCAATGCTCTGTTTTCTGTATTTTTGCAAGCCAAAACAAATTTCTCCTATCAGCTCTCTCTATTGCTTGAGAAATTTTGGGAGTGGAGAACTTACTTCTGATGCATATTCTATATGTTATATGTTTCTAATCTTCGGTAGTATATTTTAAATTGTAAACGGACGCAAACTATAATGTTATTTACTTTAAATCTAACACAACTATTTTCGCAAGTGAACAAAAACAAGTATTTTCTAGCTGTCTTCTCTTGCGTCCGCAGAACAGAGCATAACAAAAGATACACAAAAGAACGCCTTATACATTTTCATAGAAGATTTATAAGTACAAATCAATCGACAGAACAATTTCTTCTCTCCAGTATATGGGAGTTCTAGAAGAAGGTACACAAAAGAACACAGCTTCTATTCCTCTTGTAATTTTATAAATCAGGTAAGACTATAAATAGTTTTTATAAATAATTTATTATACTCTGTAATAATTTTAACATTTTAGTTTCTATAAAAAAAAATTACCATTATAATAAATAGATCGATGATAAAAATATGGGTCGTTAAAGAAAACTGACGTTGTTAGTAGTAATGTATAAATTTCTGAATCTACAGATACAGGCATTCTGGAACCCGCAATGCCATCAACTTCCAGTTTCATTCAGCTACAGCCTCATCTTCCAACTCTGCCATCTTCCGATTTTGAACAGGTCGTATCAACAAAAAGACGTAAATATGATACTAGTTACCTGTCGTTTGGATTTACTAATACTGGTGGACGAGGAGGCTCTAGATGCGGTTTGTTTGCTTTGCAACAAAATATTAGCACAGACGTTGCTAGCTCTCCGACTATTATGTAAATCTTTCCAATTAATTACATTTATTTAAAGCTATACAATACAAAAAGAAAGGACAATAAAGAAAAAAGAAGGAAGTTTTCTTCCCACAGGATAAAACTTTCTTCTCCCTAGGGGGAGAGATGTTGTTACCCAGATGCCTATGACCCGAATCAAAACCATAATAAAAGCACATCGCTATATCGCCCTATGCTATATATCGATGTGCTACAAATTTGACCCAGAAAAGTAAAATTTATTTAACGTAAAAATTCATTCAAATTTTCAAATGTATTTCCATACTGCAACAAAATGCAATTTAGCGTAAATTGCATTTCGTTATGTCATACATTCCGTTCTGACAGTATGTATACTTACCTGCATGCAGTACAAAGTACATACATATATCACCTCAATTCCGCCAATTACCTCCATGTACATACATATTTTTTCTTAAAAATTATCAAATCTACTTGGAAGTACATACATACAAACAATTATTCTCATCGCCTACAAATATTATTTTTACAAGACACAAGTACATCATATCAGATTTCATGCATATGCACGGCATGTAAACTTCTTGTACTTTCCGACGTACGATTTGTCATGTCGTGGAAAAGTAATAAAAAGAATAAAAAATCGTTTTCAAGCTTACGATCGGTACCTGGGAGCAGTGAGCCCCCCCCCCCCCCACCCTATTAGGACATACTTTATATTTTTACTACAAAATGTACAATAAACTTACACAACATCAATCATATATATATTTATTTATTTAAGCCCAAAACAATCACAAGAGTGGTATGGTAGTTGTTTCTGAATTCTCGCGTTGCATATACATAATATATGAAAATAGCACGCTAGTTACTTTCGGAAGTGCTTTCTGTTTTAATTTTCTTTTTTACTGGACTCAAAGTTTCATCTGTCGTCTTTTTCTTCTTTTTCATTTTTTCAGATTTTATTTGTGGAACGGATTCATCCTTTACATCTGCTGTGTGTGGTTGCAATTCATCAGTATCAATTTTCGATGTGGAAGGCTCAGATAACTTTTTTTTCCTTTTTGATAGATAATGTACTATAAGCTTCAGCTGGGTATGTATATTGAAAAGAAAAAAGTAAAATTTCCTTTAAATGAAAAATTTTGTTAATATTACATAATAATTGTGTTATATTTAGTATACTCTTGTCAAAGAAACATTTCTCTTACACACTTAATTTACTTACTACATATATCATTAAATTAGTATTATTTTATTTTGATATAATGCAATTATAACGAAATAAATTTAAGAACAATCTTAATATAATAAAATAAGAGCATTCTGTGCATACGTTGCAGATGTTTGCAGCAGAAATAGAGGAATTGCCTAGCCTCCATCGAAATTCTCTAATGTATCGTTCTTGTAGCTGAATTTCTTTGAATGTTATTAGTCCCTTTGAATTCATCAGCTAAACTATCTAGTATGAGCCTACAAATTCATATAGCGAGATTAATTGTTATAATGCTTTGTCCACGCGAAATGAACATTTGATTGCCCAAAGTTCATTGCCAAATTAAATTAATTTTATATGATTTGTCCTTTTACTTTCCAAATGAGTTACGGCTCAATTTCCGATGTATAATGAAAATTGTCTAAATTACAAGACCGCGATAACTAAATCAGTTTATATAAAGCTTTAACCATCATCCAAGCGGGGCAAAGGGACTTATCCACTTTTCATACAATATTAAGCCCTACATGATTATGATATTCTGAACATATTTTATTAAGAAATCTTTTTTCTATTAAGCGGACGAAAACTTTGGTGATGGGATGTATTTTGAGTGAGTTTTTTG
>CAWVNZ010000235.1:0-22837 GCA_963930735.1 Dioctria linearis
TAAAAAATTAATTTTTGAAAAATTTACTGTAGGAAAGGCAATCCCTGGCGCAATTAAAATTTGCGACAGTAAAAAATTAATTTTTTGAAAAATTTACTGTAGAAAAGTCAATCCCTGGCGCAATTAAAATTTGCGACAATAGAAAATTATTTTTTGAAAAATTTACTGTAGAAAAGGCAATCCCTGGCGCAATTAAAATTTCCGACAGTAAAAAATTATTTTTTGAAAAATTTACTGTAGAAAAGGCAATCCCTGGCGCAATTAAAATTTACGACAGTAAAAAATTATTTTTTGAAAAATTTACTGTAGAAAAGGCAATCCCTGGCGTATTTAAAATTTGCGACAGTAAAAAATTAATTTTTGAAAAAATTAACTATAGAAAAGGCAAACCCTGACGCAATTAAAATTTGCTACAGTAAAAAATTAATTTTTGAAAAATTTACTGTAGAAAAGGCAATCCCTGGCGCAATTAAAATTTGCGACTGTAAAAAATAATTTTTTGAAAAATTTTCTGTAGAAAAGTCAATCCCTGGCGCAATTAAAATTTGCGACAATAGAAAATTATTTTTTGAAAAATTTACTGTAGAAAAGGCAATCCCTGGCGCAATTAAAATTTGCGACAGTAAAAAATTATTTTTTGAAAAATTTACTGTAGAAAAGGCAATCCCTGACGTATTTAAAATTTGCGACAGTAAAAAATTAATTTTTGAAAAATTTACTATAGAAAAGGCAATCCCTGGCGCAATTAAAATTTGCGACAGTAAAAAATTAATTTTTGAAAAATTTACTGTAGAAAAGGCAATCCCTGGCGTATTTAAAATTTGCGACAGTAAAAAATTAATTTTTGAAAAATTAACTATAGAAAAGGCAAACCCTGACGCAATTAAAATTTGCTACAGTAAAAAATTAATTTTTGAAAAATTTACTGTAGAAAAGGCAATCCCTGGCGCAATTAAAATTTGCGACAGTAAAAAATAATTTTTTGAAAAATTTACTGTAGAAAAGTCAATCCCTGGCGCAATTAAAATTTGCGACAGTAAAAAATAATTTTTTGAAAAATTTACTATAGAAATGGCAATCCCTGGCGCAATTAAAATTTGCGACAGTAAAAAATTATTTTTGCAAAATTTACTATAGAAAAGGCAATCCCTGGTGCAATTAAAATTTGCGACAGGAGAAAATAATTTTTTGAAAAATTTACTGTAGAAAAGGCAATCCCTGGCGCAATTAAAATTTGCGACAGTAAAAAAATTAATTTTTGAAAAATTACTGTAGAAAAGGCAATCCCTGGCGCAATTAAAATTCGCGACAGTAAAAAATTAATTTGTGAAAAATTTACTATAGAAAAGGCAATCCCTGGACCAATTAAAATTTGCGACAGTAAAAAATTATTTTTTGAATAATTTACTATAGAAAAGGCAATCCCTGGCGCAATTAAAATTTGCGACAGTAAAAAAATTATTTTTTGAAAAATTTACTATAGAAAAGGCAATCCCTGGCGCAATTAAAATTTGCGACAGTAAAAAATTATTTTTTGAATAATTTACTATAGAAAAGGCAATCCCTGGCGTATTTAAAATTTGTGACAGTAGAAAATTAATTTGTGAAAAATTTAACTATAGGAAAACGCAATCCCTGGCGCAATTAAAATTTGCGACAGTAGAAAATTATTTTTTGAAAAATTTACTGCAGAAAAGGCAATCCCTGGCGCAATTAAAACTTGCGAGAGTAAAAAACTATTTTTTGAAAAATTTACTGTAGAAAAGGCAATCCCTGGCGCAATTAAAATTTGCGACAGTAGAAAATTATTTTTTTAAAAATTTACTGTAGAAAAGGCAATCCCTGGCGCAATTAAAATTTGCGACAGTAAAAAATTATTTTTTGGAAAATTTACTGTAGAAAAGGGCAGATCCCTGGAGTATTTAAAATTTGCGACAGTAAAAAATTAATTTTTGAAAAATTTACTATAGAAAAGGCAATCCCTGGCGCAATTAAAATTTGCGACAGTAAAAAATTAATTTTTGAAAAATTTACTGTAGAAAAGGCAATCTCTGGCGCAATTAAAATTTGCGACAGTAAAAAAATATTTTTTTGAAAAATTGACTATAGAAAAGGCAATCCCTGGCGCAATTAAAATTTGCGACAGTAAAAAATTATTTTTTGCAAAATTTACTATAGAAAAGGCAATCCCTGGCGCAATTAAAATTTTGCGACAGTAAAAAAATATTTTTTGAAAAATTTACTATAGAAAAGGCAATCCCTGGCGCAATTAAAATTTTCGAAAGTATAAAATTATTTTTTGAATAATTTACTATAGAAAAGGCAATCCCTGGCGTATTTAAAATTTGCGACAGTAGAAAATTAATTTGTGAAAAATTTAACTATAGAAAAACGCAATCCCTGGCGCAATTAAAATTTGCGACAGTAGAAAATTATTTTTTGAAAAATTTACTGCAGAAAAGGCAATCCCTGGCGCAATTAAAACTTGCGACAGTAAAAAATTATTTTTTGAAAAATTTACTGTAGAAAAGGCAACCCCTGGCGCAATTAAAATTTGCGACAGTAGAAAATTATTTTTTGAAAAATTTACTGTAGAGAAGGCAATCCCTGGCGCAATTAAAATTTGCGACAGTAAAAAATTATTTTTTTGGAAAATTTACTGTAGAAAAGGCAATCCCTGGCGTATTTAAAATTTGCGACAGTAAAAAAAATATTTTTTGAAAAATTGACTATAGAAAAGGCAATCCCTGGCGCAATTAAAATTTCCGACCAGTAAAAAAATTATTTTTTTGCAAAATTTACTATAGAAAAGGCAATTCCTGGCGCAATTAAAATTTGCGACAGTAAAAAATTATTTTTTGAAAAATTTACTGTAGAAAAGGCAATCCCTGGCGTATTTAAAATTTGCGACAGTAAAAAATTAATTTGTGAAAAATTTATCAAAGAAAAGGCAATCCCTGGCGCAATTAAAATTTGCGACAGTAAAAAATTATTTTTTGAAAAATTTACTGTAGAAAAGGCAATCCCTGGCGTATTTAAAATTTTCGACAGTAAAGAATTATTTTCTTGCAAAATTTACTGTAGAAAAGGCAATCCCTGGCGTAATTAAAATTTGCGACAGTTAAAAATTATTTTTTGAAAAATTTACTGTAGAAAAGGCAATCCCTGGCGCAATTAAAATTTGCGACAGTAAAAAATTATTTTTTGAATAATTTACTATAGAAAAGGCAATCCCTGGCATATTTAAAATTTTCGACCGTATAAAATTAATTTGTGAAAAATTTACTATAGAAAAGGCAATCCCTGGCGGATTTAAAATTTGCGACAGTAAAAAAATTATTTTTTGAAAAATTTACTGTAGAAAAGGCAATCCCTGGCGGATTTAAAATTTGCGACAGTAAAAAAATTACTTTTTGAAAAATTTACTATAGAAAAGGCAATCCCTGGTGTAACTAAAATTTGCGACAGTAAAGAATTATTTTTTGCAAAATTTACTGTAGAAAAGGCAATCCCAGTTGCAATTAAAATTTGCAACAGTAAAAAATGATTTTTTACAAAATTTACTATAGAAAAGGTAATCCCTGGCGCAATTAAAATTTGCGACAGTAAAAAATTATTTTTGAAAAATTTACTATAGAAAAGGCAATCCCTGGCGCAATTAAAATTTGCGAAATAAAAAAATTATTTTTTGAATAATTTAATGTAGAAAAGGCAATCCTTGGCGCAATTAAAATTTGCGACAGTAAAAAATTATTTTTTGAAAAATTTACTGTAGAAAAGGCAATCCCTGGCGCAATTAAAATTTGCGACAGTAAAAAATTATTTTTTGTAAAATTTACTATAGAAAAGGCAATCCCTGGCGCAATTAAAATTTGCGACAGTAAAAAATTATTTTTTGCAAAATTTACTGTAGAAAAGGCAATCCCTGGCGCAATTAAAATTTGCGACAGTAAAAAATTATTTTTTGAATAATTTACTATAGAAAAGGCAATCCCTGGCATATTTAAAATTTTCGACCGTATAAAATTAATTTGTGAAAAATTTACTATAGAAAAGGCAATCCCTGGCGGATTTAAAATTTGCGACAGTAAAAAATTATTTTTTGAAAAATTTACTGTAGAAAAGGCAATCCCTGGCGGATTTAAAATTTGCGACAGTAAAAAATTACTTTTTGAAAAATTTACTATAGAAAAGGCAATCCCTGGCGTAACTAAAATTTGCGACAGTAAAGAATTATTTTTTGCAAAATTTACTGTAGAAAAGGCAATCCCAGTTGCAATTAAAATTTGCGACAGTAAAAAATAATTTTTTGAAAAATTTACTATAGAAAAGGCAATCCCTGGCGCAATTAAAATTTGCGACAGTAAAAAATTATTTTTTGAATAATTTACTATAGAAAAGGCAATCCCTGGCGTATTTAAAATTTTCGAAAGTATAAAATTATTTTTTGAATAATTTACTATAGAAAAGGCAATCCCTGGCGTATTTAAAATTTGCGACAGTAGAAAATTAATTTGTGAAAAATTTAACTATAGAAAAACGCAATCCCTGGCGCAATTAAAATTTGCGACAGTAGAAAATTATTTTTTGAAAAATTTACTGCAGAAAAGGCAATCCCTGGCGCAATTAAAACTAGCGACAGTAAAAAATTATTTTTTGAAAAATTTACTGTAGAAAAGGCAATCCCTGGCGGAATTAAAATTTGCGACAGTAGAAAATTATTTTTTTGAAAAATTTACTGTAGAAAAGGCAATCCCTGGCGCAATTAAAATTTGCGACAGTAAAAATTTTTTTTTGTAAAATTTACTGTAGAAAAGGCAATCCCTGGAGTATTTAAAATTTGCGACAGGAAAAAATTAATTTTTGAAAAATTTACTATAGAAAAGGCAATCCCTGGCGCAATTAAAATTTGCGACAGTAAAAAATTAATTTTTGAAAAATTTACTGTAGAAAAGCCAATCCCTGGCGCAATTAAAATTTGCGACAGTAAAAAAATATTTTTTGAAAAATTGACTATAGAAAAGGCAATCCCTGGCGCAATTAAAATTTGCGACAGTAAAAAATTATTTTTTGCAAAATTTACTATAGAAAAGGCAATCCCTGGCGCAATTAAAATTTGCGACAGTAAAAAAATATTTTTTGAAAAATTTACTATAGAAAAGGCAATTCCTGGCGCAATTAAAATTTGCGACAGTAAAATATTATTTTTTGAATAATTTACTATAGAAATGGCAATCCCTGGCGTATTTAAAATTTTCGACAGTATAAAATTATTTTTTGAATAATTTACTATAGAAAAGGCAATCCCTGGCGTATTTAAAATTTGCGAGAGTAGAAAATTAATTTGTGAAAAATTTACTATAGAAAAGGCAATCCCTGGCGGATTTAAAATTTGTGACAGTAAAAAAATATTTTTTGGAAAAATTTACTGTAGAAAAGGCAATCCCTGGCAGATTTAAAATGTGCGACAGTAAAAAATTAATTTTTGAAAAATTTACTATAGAAAAGGCAATCCCTGGCGTAATTAAAATTTGCGACAGTAAAGAATTATTTTTTGCAAAATTTACTGTAGAAAAGGCAATCCCTGGCACAATTAAAATTTGCGACAGTAAAAAATAATTTTTTTGCAAAATTTACTATAGAAAAGGCAATCCCTGGCTTATTTAAAATTTGCGACAGTACAAAATTAATTTGTGAAAAATTTACTATAGAAAAGGCAATCCCTGGCGGATTTAAAATTTGCGACAGTAAAAAATTATTTTTTGAAAAATTTACTGTAGAAAAGGCAATCCCTGGCGGATTTAAAATTTGCGACAGTAAAAAATTACTTTTTGAAAAATTTACTATAGAAAAGGCAATCCGTGGCGTAACTAAAATTTGCGACAGTAAAGAATTATTTTTTGCAAAATTTACTGTAGAAAAGGCAATCCCAGTTGCAATTAAAATTTGCAACAGTAAAAAATTATTTTTTTACAAAATTTACTATAGAAAAGGTAATCCCTGGCGCAATTAAAATTTGCGACAGTAAAAAATTATTTTTGAAAAATTTACTATAGAAAAGGCAATCCCTGGCGCAATTAAAATTTGCGAAATAAAAAAATTATTTTTTGAATAATTTAATGTAGAAAAGGCAATCCTTGGCGCAATTAAAATTTCCGACAGTAAAAAATTATTTTTTGAAAAATTTACTGTAGAAAAGGCAATCCCTGGCGCAATTAAAATTTGCGACAGTAAAAAATTATTTTTTGTAAAATTTACTATAGAAAAGGCAATCCCTGGCGCAATTAAAATTTGCGACAGTAAAAAATTATTTTTTGCAAAATTTACCGTAGAAAAGGCAATCCCTGGCGCAATTAAAATTCGCGACAGTAAAAAATTAATTTGTGAAAAATTTACTATAGAAAAGGCAATCCCTGGCCCAATTAAAATTTGCGACAGTAAAAAATTATTTTTTGAATAATTTACTATAGAAAAGGCAATCCCTGGCGCAATTAAAATTTGCGACAGTAAAAAAATATTTTTGGAAAAATTTACTATAGAAAAGGCAATCCCTGGCGCAATTAAAATTTGCGACAGTAAAAAATTATTTTTTGAATAATTTACTATAGAAAAGGCAATCCCTGGCGTCTTTAAAATTTTCGAAAGTATAAAATTATTTTTTGAATAATTTACTATAGAAAAGGCAATCCCTGGCGTATTTAAAATTTGCGACAGTAGAAAATTAATTTGTGAAAAATTTAACTATAGAAAAACGCAATCCCTGGCGCAATTAAAATTTGCGACAGTAGAAAATTATTTTTTGAAAAATTTACTGCAGAAAAGGCAATCCCTGGCGCAATTAAAACTAGCGACAGTAAAAAATTATTTTTTGAAAAATTTACTGTAGAAAAGGCAATCCCTGGCGGAATTAAAATTTGCGACAGTAGAAAATTATTTTTTTGAAAAATTTACTGTAGAAAAGCAATCCCTGGCGCAATTAAAATTTGCGACAGTAAAAATTTTTTTTTGGAAAATTAACTGTAGAAAAGGCAATCCCTGGCGTATTTAAAATTTGCGACAGGAAAAAATTAATTTTTGAAAAATTTACTATAGAAAAGGCAATCCCTGGCGCAATTAAAATTTGCGACAGTAAAAAATTAATTTTTGAAAAATTTACTGTAGAAAAGCCAATCCCTGGCGCAATTAAAATTTGCGACAGTAAAAAAATATTTTTTGAAAAATTGACTATAGAAAAGGCAATCCCTGGCGCAATTAAAATTTGCGACAGTAAAAAATTATTTTTTGCAAAATTTACTATAGAAAAGGCAATCCCTGGCGCAATTAAAATTTGCGACAGTAAAAAAATATTTTTTGAAAAATTTACTATAGAAAAGGCAATTCCTGGCGCAATTAAAATTTGCGACAGTAAAATATTATTTTTTGAATAATTTACTATAGAAAAGGCAATCCCTGGCGTATTTAAAATTTTCGACAGTATAAAATTATTTTTTGAATAATTTACTATAGAAAAGGCAATCCCTGGCGTATTTAAAATTTGCGACAGTAGAAAATTAATTTGTGAAAAATTTACTATAGAAAAGGCAATCCCTGGCGGATTTAAAATTTGTGACAGTAAAAAAATATTTTTTGAAAAATTTACTATAGAAAAGCCAATCCCTGGCGTATTTAAAATTTGCGACAGTATAAAATTAATTTTTGAAAAATTTACTGTAGAAAAGGCAATCCCTGGCGCAATTAAAATTTGCGACAGTAAAAAATTATTTTTTGAAAAATTTACTGTAGAAAAGGCAATCCCTGGCGCAATTAAAATTTGCGACAGTAGAAAATAATTTTTTGAAAAATTTACTGCAGAAAAGGCAATCCCTGGCGCAATTAAAATTTGCGACAATAAAAAATTATTTTTTGAAAAATTTACTGTAGAAAAGGCAATCCCTGGCGTATTTAAAATTTGCGACAGTAAAAAATTAATTTTTGAAAAATTTACTATAGAAAAGGCAATCCCTGGCGCAATTAATACTTGCGACAGTAAAAAATTATTTTTTGAAAACTTTACTATAGAAAAGGCAATCCCTGTTGAAATTAAAATTTGCGACAGTAAAAAATTATTTTTTTGCAAAATTTACTATAGAAAAAGGTAATCCCTGGCGCAATTAAAATTTGCGACAGTAGAAAATTATTTTTTGAAAAATTTACTGCAGAAAAGGCAATCCCTGGCGCAATTAAAACTTGCGACAGTAAAAAATTATTTTTTGAAAAATTTACTGTAGAAAAGGCAATCCCTGGCGCAATTAAAATTTGCGACAGTAGAAAATTATTTTTTGAAAAATTTCCTGTAGAAAAGGCAATCCCTGGCGCAATTAAAATTTGCGACAGTAAAAAATTATTTTTTGAAAAATTTACTGTAGAAAAGCAATCCCTGGCGTATTTAAAATTTGCGACAGTAAAAAATTAATTTTTGAAAAATTTACTATAAAAAAGGCAATCCCTGGCGGATTTAAAATTTGCGACAGTAAAAAATTATTTTTTGAAAAATTTACTGTAGAAAAGGCAATCCCTGTTGAAATTAAAATTTGCGACAGTAAAAAATTATTTTTTTGCAAAATTTACTATAGAAAACGCAATCCCTGGCTTATTTAAAATTTGCGACAGTAGAAAATTAATTTGTGAAAAATTTACTATAGAAAAGGCAATCCCTGGCGGATTTAAAATTTGCGACAGTAAAAAATTATTTTTTGAAAAATTTACTGTAGAAAAGGCAATACCTGGCGGATTTAAAATTTGCGACAGTAAAAAATTACTTTTTGAAAAATTTACTATAAAAAAGGCAATCCCTGGCGTAACTAAAATTTGCGACAGTAGAGAATTATTTTTTGCAAAATTTACTGTAGAAAAGGCAATCCCAGTTGCAATTAAAATTTGCAACAGTAAAAAATTATTTTTTTGCAAAATTTACTATAGAAAAGGTAATCCCTGGCGCAATTAAAATTTGCGACAGTAAAAAATTATTTTTGAAAAATTTTCTATAGAAAAGGCAATCCTTGGCGCAATTAAAATTTCCGAAATAAAAAAATTATTTTTTGAAAAATTTAATGTAGAAAAGGCAATCCCTGGCGCAATTAAAATTTGCGACAGTAAAAAATAATTTTTTGAAAAATTTACTGTAGAAAAGGCAATCCCTGGCGCAATTAAAATTTGCGACAGTAAATAATTATTTTTTGTAAAATTTACTATAGAAAAGGCAATCCCTGGCGCAATTAAAATTTTCGACAGTAAAAAATTATTTTTCGCAAAATTTACTATAGAAAAGGCAATCCCTGGCGCAATTAAAATTTGCGACAGTAAAAAATAATTTTTTGAAAAATTTACTATAGAAAACTCAATCCCTGGCGCAATTAAAATTTGCGACAGTAAAAAATTATTTTTTGCAAAATTTACTATAGAAAAGGCAATCCCTGTTGAAATTAAAATTTGCGACAGTAAAAAATTATTTTTTTGCAAAATTTACTATAGAAAAAGGTAATCCCTGGCGCAATTAAAATTTGCGACAGTAGAAAATTATTTTTTGAAAAATTTACTGCAGAAAAGGAAATCCCTGGCGCAATTAAAACTTGCGACAGTAAAAAATTATTTTTTGAAAAATTTACTGTAGAAAAGGCAATCCCTGGCGCAATTAAAATTTGCGACAGTAGAAAATTATTTTTTGAAAAATTTCCTGTAGAAAAGGCAATCCCTGGCGCAATTAAAATTTGCGACAGTAAAAAATTAATTTTTGAAAAATTTACTGTAGAAAAGGCAATCCCTGGCGCAATTAAAATTTGCGACAGTAAAAAATTATTTTTTGAAAAATTGACTATAGAAAAGGCAATCACTGGCGCAATTAAAATTTGCGACAGTAAAAAATTAGTTTTTGCAAAATTTACTATAGAAAAGGCAATCCCTGGCGCAATTAAAATTTGCGACAGTAAAAAATTATTTTTTGAAAAATTTACTATAGAAAAGGCAATGCCTGGCGCAATTAAAATTTGCGACAGTAAAATATTATTTTTTGAATAATTTACTATAGAAAAGGCAATCCCTGGCGTATTTAAAATTTTCGACAGGATAAAATTATTTTTTGAATAATTTACTATAGAAAAGGCAATCCCTGGCGTATTTAAAATTTGCGACAATAGAAAATTAATTTGTGAAAAATTTACTATAGAAAAGGAAATCCCTGGCGGATTTAAAATTTGCGACAGTAAAAAAAATTTTTTTGAAAAATTTACTGTAGAAAAGGCAATCCCTGGCGGATTTAAAATTTGCGACAGTAAAAAATTAATTTTTGAAAAATTTACTATAGAAAAGGCAATCCCTGGCGTAATTAAAATTTGCGACAGTAAAGAATTATTTTTTGCAAAATTTACTGTAGAAAAGGCAATCCCTGGCGCAATTAAAATTTGCGACAGTAAAAAATTATTTTTTTGCAAAATTTACTATAGAAAAGGCAATACCTGGCGCAATTAAAATTTACGACAGTAAAAAATTATTTTTGAAAAATTTACTATAGAAAAGGCAATCCCTGGCGTGTTTAAATTTTGCGACAGTATAAAATTAATTTTTGAAAAATTTACTGTAAAAAAGGCAATCCTTGGCGCAATTAAAATTTGCGACATAAAAAAATTATTTTTTGAATAATTTACTGTAGAAAAGGCAATCCCTGTCGCAATTAAAATTTGCGACAGTAAAAAATTATTTTTTGAAAAATTTACTATAGAAAAAGCAATGCCTGGCGTATTTAAAATTTGCGACAGTATAAAATTAATTTTTGAAAAATTTACTGTAGAAAACGCAATCCCTGGCGCAATTAAAATTTGCGACAATAAAAAATTATTTTTTGAAAAATTTACTGTAGAAAAGGCAATCCCTGGGGCAATTAAAATTTGCGACAGTAGAAAATTATTTTTTGAAAAATTTACTGCAGAAAAGGCAATCCCTGGCGCAATTAAAATTTGCGACAGTAAACCAATATCTTTTGAAAAATTTACTGTAGAAAAGGCAATGCCTGGCGTATTTAAAATTTGGGACAGTGAAAAATTATTTTTTGAAAAATTTACTATAGAAAAGGCAATCCCTGGCGCAATTAAATTTGCGACAGTAAAAAATTAATTTTTGAAAAATTTACTGTAGAAATGGCAATCCCTGGCGCAATTAAAATTTGCGACAGTAAAGAATTATTTTTTGTAAAATTTACTATAGAAAAGGAAATCCCTGGCGTATTTAAAATTTGCGACAGTAAAAAATTAATTTTTGAAAAATTTACTATAGAAGAGGCAATCCCTGGCGTATTTAAAATTTGGGACAGTAAAAAATTATTTTTTGAAAAATTTACTATAGAAAAGGCAATCCCTGGCGCAATTAAAATTTGCGACAGTAAAAAATTAATTTTTGAAAAATTTACTGTAGAAATGGCAATCCCTGGCGCAATTAAAATTTGCGACAGTAAAGAATTATTTTTTGTAAAATTTACTATAGAAAAGGAAATCCCTGGCGCAATTAAAATCTGCGACAGTAAAAAATTATTTTTCGCAAAATTTACTATAGAAAAGGCAATCCCTGGCGTAATTAAAATTTGCGACAGTAAAAAATTATTTTTTGAATAATTTACTATAGAAAAGGCAATCCCTGGCGTATTTAAAATTTGCGACAGTAAAAAATTAATTTGTGAAAAATTTACTATAGAAAAGGCAATCCCTGGCGTATTTAAAATTTGCGACAGTAGAAAATTAATTTGTGAAAAATTTACTGTAGAAAAGGCAATCCCTGGCGCAGTTAAAATTTGCGACAGTAGAAAATTATTTTTTGAATAATTTACTGTAGAAAAGGCAATCCCTGGCCTAATTAAAATTTGCGACAGTAAAAAATTAATTTGTGAAAAATTTACTGAAGAAAAGGCAATCCCTGGCGCAATTAAAATTTGCGAGAGTAAAAAATTATTTTTTGAATAATTTATTATAGAAAATGCAATGCCTGGCGTAATTAAAATTTGCGACAGTTAAAAATTATTTTTTGAAAAATTTACTGTAGAAAAGGCAATCCCTGGCGCAATTAAAATTTGCGACAGTAAAAAATTATTTTTTGAATAATTTACTATAGAAAAGGCAATCCCTGGCGTATTTAAAATTTGCGACAGTAAAAAATTAATTTGTGAAAAATTTACTATAGAAAAGGCAATTCCTGGCGTATTTAAAATTTGCGACAGTAGAAAATTAATTTGTGAAAAATTTACTGTAGAAAAGACAATCCCTGGCGCAGTTAAAATTTGCGACAGTAAAAAATAAATTTTTGAAAAATTTACTATAGAAAAGGCAATCCCTGGCGCAATTAAAATTTGCGACAGTAAAAAATTATTTTTTGCAAAATTTACTATAGAAAAGGCAATCCCTGGCGCAATTAAAATTTGGGACAGTAAAAAATTATTTTTTGAAATATTTACTATAGAAAAGGCAATCCCTGGCGGATTTAAAATTTGCGACAGTAAAAAATTATTTTTTGAATAATTTACTATAGAAAAGGCAATCCCTGGCGTAATTAAAATTTGCAACAGTAAAAAATTATTTTTTGAAAAATTTAATGTAGAAAAGGCAATCCCAGGAGCAATTAAAATTTGCGACAGTAAAAAATTATTTTTTGAATAATTTACTATAGAAAAGGCTATCCCTGGCGTATTTAAAATTTGCGACAGTAAAAAATTAATTTTTGAAAAATTTAGTGTAGAAAAGGCAATCCCTGGCGCAATTAAAATTTGCGACAGTAAAAAATTATTTTTTGAAAAATTTACTATAGAAAAGGCAATCCCTGGCGCAATTAAAATTTGCGACAGTAAAAAATTATTTTTTGCAAAATTTACTATAGAAAAGGCAATCCCTGGCGCAATTAAAATTTGCGACAGGAGAAAATAATTTTTTGAAAAATTTACTGTAGAAAAGGCAATCCCTGGCGCAATTAAAATTTGCGACAGTAAAAAATTATTTTTTGAAAAATTTACTATAGTAAAGGCAATTCCTGGCGCAATTAAAATTTGCGACAGTAAAAAATTATTTTTTGAATAATTTACTATATAAAAGGCAATCCCTGGCGTATTTAAAATTTTCGACCGTATAAAATTATTTTTTTGAATAATTTACTATAGAAAAGGCAATCCCTGGCTTATTTAAAATTTGCGACAGTAGAAAATTAATTTGTGAAAAATTTACTATAGAAAAGGCAATCCCTGGCGTATTTAAAATTTTCGACCGTATAAAATTATTTTTTTGAATAATTTACTATAGAAAAGGCAATCCCTGGCTTATTTAAAATTTGCGACAGTAGAAAATTAATTTGTGAAAAATTTACTATAGAAAAGGCAATCCCTGGCGTAACTAAAATTTGCGACAGTAAAGAATTATTTTTTGCAAAATTTACTGTAGAAAAGGCAATCCTAGTTGCAATTAAAATTTGCAACAGTAAAAAATTATTTTTTTGCAAAATTTACTATAGAAAAGGTAATCCCTGGCGCAATTAAAATTTGCGACAGTAAAAAATTATTTTTGAAAAATTTACTATAGAAAAGGCAATCCCTGGCGCAATTAAAATTTGCGAAATAAAAAAATTATTTTTTGAATAATTTAATGTAGAAAAGGCAATCCCTGGCGCAATTAAAATTTGCGACAGTAAAAAATTATTTTTTGAAAAATTTACTGTAGAAAAGGCAATCCATGGCGCAATTAAAATTTGCGACAGTAAAAAATTATTTTTTGTAAAATTTACTATAGAAAAGGCAATCCCTGGCGCAATTAAAATTTGCGACAGTAAAAAATTATTTTTCGCAAACTTTACTATAGAAAAGGCAATCCCTGTCGCAATTAAAATTTTCGACAGTAAAAAATTATTTTTGAAAAATTTACTATAGAAAAGGCAATCCCTGGCGTATTTAAAATTTGCGACAGTATAAAATTAATTTTTGAAAAATTTACTGTAGAAAAGGCAATCCCTGGAGCAATTAAAATTTGCGACATAAAAAAATTATTTTTTCAATAATTAACTGTAGAAAAGGCAATCCCTGGCGCAATTAAAATTTGCGACAGTAAAAAATTATTTTTTGAAAAATTTACTGTAGAAAAGGCAATCCCTGGCGCAATTAAAATTTGCGACAGTAAAAAATTATTTTTTGCAAAATTTACTATAGAAAAGGCAATCCCTGGCGCAATTAAAATTTGCGAGAGTAAAAAATTATTTTTTGAAAAATTTACTATAGAAAAGGCAATCCCTGGCGTATTTAAAATTTGCGACAGTATAAAATTAATTTTTGAAAAATTTACTGTAGAAAAGGCAATCCCTGGCGCAGTTAAAATTTGCGACAGTAAAAAATTATTTTTTGAAAAATTTACTGTAGAAAAGGCAATCCCTGGCGCAATTAAAATTTGCGACAGTAAAAAATTATTTTTTGCAAAATTTACTATAGAAAAGGCAATCCCTGGCGCAATTAAAATTTGCGAGAGTAAAAAATTATTTTTTGAAAAATTTACTATAGAAAAGGCAATTCCTGGCGGATTTAAAATTTGCGACAGTAAAAAATTATTTTTTGAATAATTTACTATAGAAAAGGCAATCCCTGGCGTAATTAAAATTTGCGACAGTAAAAAATTATTTTTTGAAAAATTTACTGTAGAAAAGGCAATCCTTGGCGCAATTAAAATTTGCGACAGTAAAAAATTATTTTTTGAATAATTTACTATAGAAAAGGCAATCCCTGGCGTATTTAAAATTTGCGACAGTAAAAAATTAATTTTTGAAAAATTTACTGTAGAAAAGGCAATCCCTGGCGCAATTAAAATTTGCGACAGTAAAAAATTATTTTTTGAAAAATTTACTATAGAAAAGGCAATCCCTGGCGCAATTAAAATTTGCGACAGTAAAAAATTATTTTTTGCAAAATTTACTATAGAAAAGGCAATCCCTGGCGCAATAAAAATTTGCGACAGGAGAAAATAATTTTTTGAAAAATTTACTGTAGAAAAGGCAATCCCTGGCGCAATTAAAATTTGCGACAGTAAAAAATTGTTTTTTGAAAAATTTACTATAGAAAAGGCAATTCCTGGCGCAATTAAAATTTGCGACAGTAAAAAATTATTTTTTGAATAATTTACTATAGAAAAGGCAATCCCTGGCGTATTTAAAATTTTCGACAGTATAAAATTATTTTTTGAATAATTTACTATAGAAAAGGCAATCCCTGGCTTATTTAAAATTTGCGACAGTAGAAAATTAATTTGTGAAAAATTTACTAAAGAAAAGGCAATCCCTGGCGGATTTAAAATTTGCGACAGTAAAAAATTATTTTTTGAAAAATTTACTGTAGAAAAGGCAATCCCTGGCGGATTTAAAATTTGCGACAGTAAAAAATTAATTTTTGAAAAATTTACTATAGAAAAGGCAATCCCTGGCGTAACTAAAATTTGCGACAGTAAAGAATTATTTTTTGCAAAATTTACTGTAGAAAAGGCAATCCCTGTTGCAATTAAAATTTGCGACAGTAAAAAATGATTTTTTTGCAAAATTTACTATAGAAAAGGCAATACCTGTCGCAATTAAAATTTGCGACAGTAAAAAATTATTTTTGAAAAATTTACTATAGAAATGGCAATCCCTGGCGTATTTAAAATTTGCGACAGTATAAAATTAATTTTTGAAAAATTTACTGTAGAAAAGGCAATCCCTGGCGCAATTAAAATTTGCGACATAAAACAATTATTTTTTGCAAAATTAACTGTAGAAAAGGCAATCCTTGGCGCAATTAAAATTTGCGACATAAAACAATTATTTTTTGAATAATTTACTGTAGAAATTGCAATCCCTGGCGCAATTAAAATTTGCGACAGTAAAAAATTATTTTTTGAAAAATTTACTATAGAAAAGGCAATCCCTGACGTATTTAAAATTTGCGACAGTATAAAATTATTTTTTGAAAAATTTACTGTAGAAAAGGCAAACCCTGGCGCAATTAAAATTTGCGACAGTAAAAAATTATTTTTTGAATAATTTACTGTAGAAAAGGCAATCCCTGGCGCAATTAAAATTTGCGACAGTAAAAAATTATTTTTTGAAAAATTTACTATAGAAAAGGCAATCCCTGGCGTATTTAAAATTTGCGACAGTATAAAATTAATTTTTGAAAAATTTACTGTAGAAAAGGCAATCCCTGGCGCAATTAAAATTTGCGACAGTAAAAAATTATTTTTTGAAAAATTTACTGTAGAAAAGGCAATCCCTGGCGCAATTAAAATTTGCGACAGTTGAAAATTATTTTTTGAAAAATTTACTGTAGAAAAGGCAATCCCTGGCGTAATTAAAATTTGCGACAGTAAAAAATTATTTTTTGAAAAATTTACTGTAGAAAAGGCAATCCGTGGCGTATTTAAAATTTGCGAGAGTGAAAAATTAATTTTGGAAAAATTTACTATAGAAAATGCAATCCCTGGCGCAATTAAAATTTGCGACAGTAAAAAATTAATTTTTGAAAAATTTACTGTAGAAAAGGCAATCCCTGGCGCAATTAAAATTTGCGACAGTAAAATATTAATTTGTGAAAAATTTACTGTAGAAAAGGCAATACCTGGCGCAGTTAAAATTTGCGACAGTAAAAAATTATTTTTTGAATAATTTCCTATAGAAAAGGCAATCCCTGGCGCAATTAAAATTTGCGAGAGTAAAAAATTATTTTTGAAAAATTTCCTATAGAAAAGGCAATCCCTGGCGCAATTAAAATTTGCGAGAGTAAAAAATTATTTTTTGAAAAATTTACTATAGAAAAGGCAATCCCTGGCGTATTTAAAATTTGCGACAGTATAAAATTAATTTTTGAAAAATTTACTGTAGAAAAGGCAATCCCTGGCGCAGTTAAAATTTGCGACAGTAAAAAATTATTTTTTGAAAAATTTACTGTAGAAAAGGCAATCCCTGGCGCAATTAAAATTTGCGACAGTAAAAAATTATTTTTTGCAAAATTTACTATAGAAAAGGCAATCCCTGGCGCAATTAAAATTTGCGAGAGTAAAAAATTATTTTTTGAAAAATTTACTATAGAAAAGGCAATTCCTGGCGGATTTAAAATTTGCGACAGTAAAAAATTATTTTTTGAATAATTTACTATAGAAAAGGCAATCCCTGGCGTAATTAAAATTTGCGACAGTAAAAAATTATTTTTTGAAAAATTTACTGTAGAAAAGGCAATCCTTGGCGCAATTAAAATTTGCGACAGTAAAAAATTATTTTTTGAATAATTTACTATAGAAAAGGCAATCCCTGGCGTATTTAAAATTTGCGACAGTAAAAAATTAATTTTTGAAAAATTTACTGTAGAAAAGGCAATCCCTGGCGCAATTAAAATTTGCGACAGTAAAAAATTATTTTTTGAAAAATTTACTATAGAAAAGGCAATCCCTGGCGCAATTAAAATTTGCGACAGTAAAAAATTATTTTTTGCAAAATTTACTATAGAAAAGGCAATCCCTGGCGCAATAAAAATTTGCGACAGGAGAAAATAATTTTTTGAAAAATTTACTGTAGAAAAGGCAATCCCTGGCGCAATTAAAATTTGCGACAGTAAAAAATTGTTTTTTGAAAAATTTACTATAGAAAAGGCAATTCCTGGCGCAATTAAAATTTGCGACAGTAAAAAATTATTTTTTGAATAATTTACTATAGAAAAGGCAATCCCTGGCGTATTTAAAATTTTCGACAGTATAAAATTATTTTTTGAATAATTTACTATAGAAAAGGCAATCCCTGGCTTATTTAAAATTTGCGACAGTAGAAAATTAATTTGTGAAAAATTTACTAAAGAAAAGGCAATCCCTGGCGGATTTAAAATTTGCGACAGTAAAAAATTATTTTTTGAAAAATTTACTGTAGAAAAGGCAATCCCTGGCGGATTTAAAATTTGCGACAGTAAAAAATTAATTTTTGAAAAATTTACTATAGAAAAGGCAATCCCTGGCGTAACTAAAATTTGCGACAGTAAAGAATTATTTTTTGCAAAATTTACTGTAGAAAAGGCAATCCCTGTTGCAATTAAAATTTGCGACAGTAAAAAATGATTTTTTTGCAAAATTTACTATAGAAAAGGCAATACCTGTCGCAATTAAAATTTGCGACAGTAAAAAATTATTTTTGAAAAATTTACTATAGAAATGGCAATCCCTGGCGTATTTAAAATTTGCGACAGTATAAAATTAATTTTTGAAAAATTTACTGTAGAAAAGGCAATCCCTGGCGCAATTAAAATTTGCGACATAAAACAATTATTTTTTGCAAAATTTACTGTAGAAAAGGCAATCCTTGGCGCAATTAAAATTTGCGACATAAAACAATTATTTTTTGAATAATTTACTGTAGAAATTGCAATCCCTGGCGCAATTAAAATTTGCGACAGTAAAAAATTATTTTTTGAAAAATTTACTATAGAAAAGGCAATCCCTGACGTATTTAAAATTTGCGACAGTATAAAATTATTTTTTGAAAAATTTACTGTAGAAAAGGCAAACCCTGGCGCAATTAAAATTTGCGACAGTAAAAAATTATTTTTTGAATAATTTACTGTAGAAAAGGCAATCCCTGGCGCAATTAAAATTTGCGACAGTAAAAAATTATTTTTTGAAAAATTTACTATAGAAAAGGCAATCCCTGGCGTATTTAAAATTTGCGACAGTATAAAATTAATTTTTGAAAAATTTACTGTAGAAAAGGCAATCCCTGGCGCAATTAAAATTTGCAACAGTAAAAAATTATTTTTTGAAAAATTTACTGTAGAAAAGGCAATCCCTGGCGCAATTAAAATTTGCGACAGTTGAAAATTATTTTTTGAAAAATTTACTGTAGAAAAGGCAATCCCTGGCGCAATTAAAATTTGCGACAGTAAAAAATTATTTTTTGAAAAATTTACTGTAGAAAAGGCAATCCGTGGCGTATTTAAAATTTGCGAGAGTGAAAAATTAATTTTGGAAAAATTTACTATAGAAAATGCAATCCCTGGCGCAATTAAAATTTGCGACAGTAAAAAATTAATTTTTGAAAAATTTACTGTAGAAAGGCAATCCCTGGCGCAATTAAAATTTGCGACAGTAAAATATTAATTTGTGAAAAATTTACTGTAGAAAAGGCAATACCTGGCGCAGTTAAAATTTGCGACAGTAAAAAATTATTTTTTGAATAATTTCCTATAGAAAAGGCAATCCCTGGCGCAATTAAAATTTGCGACAGTAAAAAATTATTTTTTTAATAATTTACGATAGAAAAGGCAATCCCTGGCGTATTTAAAATTTTCGAAAGTATAAAATTATTTTTTGAATAATTTACTATAGAAAAGGCAATCCCTGGCGTATTTAAAATTTGCGACAGTAGAAAATTAATTTGTGAAACATTTACTACAGAAACAGGCAATCCCTGGCGGATTTAAAATTTGCGACAGTAGAAAATTATTTTTTGAAAAATTTACTGCAGAAAAGGCAATCCCTGGCGCAATTAAAATTTACGACAGTAATAAATTATTTTTTGAAAAATTTACTGTAGAAAAGGCAATCCCTGGCGTATTTAAAATTTGCGACAGTAAAAAATTAATTTTTGAAAAATTAACTATAGAAAAGGCAAACCCTGACGCAATTAAAATTTGCTACTGTAAAAAATTAATTTTTGAAAAATTTACTGTAGAAAAGGCAATCCCTGGCGCAATTAAAATTTGCGACAGTAAAGAATTATTTTTTGAAAAATTTACTGTAGAAAAGTCAATCCCTGGCGCGATTAAAATTTGCGACAGTAGAAAATTATTTTTTTAAAAATTTACTGTAGAAAAGGCAATCCCTGGCGCAATTAAAATTTGCGACAGTAAAAAATTACTTTTTGAAAAATTTACTGTAGAAAAGGCAATCCCTGGCGTATTTAAAATTTGCGACAGTAAAAAATTAATTTTTGAAAAATTTACTATAGAAAAGGCAATCCCTGGCGCAATTAAAATATGCGACAGTAAAAAATTAATTTTTGAAAAATTTACTGTAGAAAAGGCAATCCCTGGCGCAATTAAAATTTGCGACAGTAAAAAATAATTTTTTGAAAAATTTACTATAGAAAAGGCAATCCCTGGCCCAATTAAAATTTGCGACAGTAAAAAATTATTTTTTGAATAATTTACTATAGAAAAGGCAATCCCTGGCGCAATTAAAATTTGCGACAGTAAAAAATATTTTTTTTAAAAATTTACTATAGAAAAGGCAATCCCTGGCGCAATTAAAATTTGCGACAGTAAAAAATTATTTTTTGAATAATTTACTATAGAAAAGGCAATCCCTGGCGTATTTAAAATTTTCGAAAGTATAAAATTATTTTTTGTATAATTTACTATAGAAGAGGCAATCCCTGGCGTATTTAAAATTTGCGACAGTAGAAAATTAATTTGTGAAAAATTTAACTATAGAAAAACGCAATCCCTGGCGCAATTAAAATTTTCGACAGTAGAAAACTATTTTTTGAAAAATTTACTGCAGAAAAGGCAATCCCTGGCGCAATTAAAACTTGCGACAGTAAAAAATTATTTTTTGAAAAATTTACTGTAGAAAAGGCAATCCCTGGCGCAATTAAAATTTGCGACAGTAGAAAATTATTTTTTGAAAAATTTACTGTAGAAAAGGCAATCCCTGGCGCAATTAAAATTTGCGACAGTAGAAAATTAATTTGTGAAAAATTTAACTATATAAAAACGCAATTCCTGGCGCAATTAAAATTTGCGACAGTAAAAAATTATTTTTTGAAAAATTTACTGTAGAAAAGGCAATCCCTGGCGGATTTAAAATTTGCGACAGTAAAAAATTAATTTTTGAAAAATTTACTATAGAAAAGGCAATCCCTGGCGTAACTAAAATTTGCGACAGTAAAGAATTATTTTTTGCAAAATTTACTGTAGAAAAGGCAATCCCTGTTGCAATTAAAATTTGCGACAGTAAAAAATTATTTTTTTGCAAAATTTACTATAGAAAAGGCAATACCTGTCGCAATTAAAATTTGCGACAGTAAAAAATTATTTTTGAAAAATTTACTATAGAAATGGCAATCCCTGGCGTATTTAAAATTTGCGACGGTATAAAATTAATTTTTGAAAAATTTACTGTAGAAAAGGCAATCCCTGGCGCAATTAAAATTTGCGACATAAAACAATTATTTTTTGCAAAATTTACTGTAGAAAAGGCAATCCTTGGCGCAATTAAAATTTGCGACATAAAACAATTATTTTTTGAATAATTTACTGTAGAAATTGCAATCCCTGGCGCAATTAAAATTTGCGACAGTAAAAAATTATTTTTTGAAAAATTTACTATAGAAAAGGCAATCCCTGACGTATTTAAAATTTGCGACAGTATAAAATTAATTTTTGAAAAATTTACTGTAGAAAAGGCAAACCCTGGCGCAATTAAAATTTGCGACAGTAAAAAATTATTTTTTGAATAATTTACTGTAGAAAAGGCAATCCCTGGCGCAATTAAAATTTGCGACAGTAAAAAATTATTTTTTGAAAAATTTACTATAGAAAAGGCAATCCCTGGCGTATTTAAAATTTGCGACAGTATAAAATTAATTTTTGAAAAATTTACTGTAGAAAAGGCAATCCCTGGCGCAATTAAAATTTGCGACAGTAAAAAATTATTTTTTGAAAAATTTACTGTAGAAAAGGCAATCCCTGGCGCAATTAAAATTTGCGACAGTTGAAAATTATTTTTTGAAAAATTTACTGTAGAAAAGGCAATCCCTGGCGCAATTAAAATTTGCGACAGTAAAAAATTATTTTTTGAAAAATTTACTGTAGAAAAGGCAATCCGTGGCGTATTTAAAATTTGCGAGAGTGAAAAATTAATTTTGGAAAAATTTACTATAGAAAATGCAATCCCTGGCGCAATTAAAATTTGCGACAGTAAAAAATTAATTTTTGAAAAATTTACTGTAGAAAAGGCAATCCCTGGCGCAATTAAAATTTGCGACAGTAAAATATTAATTTGTGAAAAATTTACTGTAGAAAAGGCAATACCTGGCGCAGTTAAAATTTGCGACAGTAAAAAATTATTTTTTGAATAATTTCCTATAGAAAAGGCAATCCCTGGCGCAATTAAAATTTGCGACAGTAAAAAATTATTTTTTGAATAATTTACGATAGAAAAGGCAATCCCTGGCGTATTTAAAATTTTCGAAAGTATAAAATTATTTTTTGAATAATTTACTATAGAAAAGGCAATCCCTGGCGTATTTAAAATTTGCGACAGTAGAAAATTAATTTGTGAAACATTTACTACAGAAACAGGCAATCCCTGGCGGATTTAAAATTTGCGACAGTAGAAAATTATTTTTTGAAAAATTTACTGCAGAAAAGGCAATCCCTGGCGCAATTAAAATTTACGACAGTAATAAATTATTTTTTGAAAAATTTACTGTAGAAAAGGCAATCCCTGGCGTATTTAAAATTTGCGACAGTAAAAAATTAATTTTTGAAAAATTAACTATAGAAAAGGCAAACCCTGACGCAATTAAAATTTGCTACTGTAAAAAATTAATTTTTGAAAAATTTACTGTAGAAAAGGCAATCCCTGGCGCAATTAAAATTTGCGACAGTAAAAAATTATTTTTTGAAAAATTTACTGTAGAAAAGTCAATCCCTGGCGCGATTAAAATTTGCGACAGTAGAAAATTATTTTTTTAAAAATTTACTGTAGAAAAGGCAATCCCTGGCGCAATTAAAATTTGCGACAGTAGAAAATTAATTTGTGAAACATTTACTACAGAAACA